>JAJLYF010000007.1:0-296881 GCA_030571655.1 Jamesozyma lodderae | reverse complement strand
CTTACCGGCGTAAATGAATTGACCAGTGTGCATACCTTCGTTAGCAATGAAGATTTCTTCACGTAACTTGTACTTGTATGGGTCACGGAAAACAACCTTAGCTAATGGAGCACCTCTACCGGCATCGTGAACAATTTGCTTAACGACACCACGGATGTAACCATGACGTTCAGCGTAATCTAAAGTTCTTAGTTTAGCAGCACCTTGTCTCAATCTGGTGTGAGAGGTGAAGATGGAACCAGCACCCTTTCTTTGGTTTCTAATAACTCTACCTGTTTAAAAGAAAATAATAATAAAATTAATAATAAAATTTGTTAGTAAAACTGGTATTTTATTTCATATCATTATCATTATCATTAGAAGCGAAGGTACAGTTAACATTTCAGACATATGGACACATGAACAGTTTTAATGCATGTTATTTTAACATGACGATGCTCTCTTAACCTTCCAACTGACCTGTACTACTGCAACAACTTCCTAACACAACTCTTGATAATTTATACTAAAAACATACCCATTGTTTCTTAATTCCCTTTCTTTAATATGAACATTACTGTGTTAGTACGAAGATTCATCAGCTATTCTGATATACACTATTCCATCTCAATCCGTATCCTGATGCTGAGTTTCTGCTAAGAGGACTCACTGTGAACGGATATTATTGCGATGTTCACATTAAACTGCTGTAGTGAAAAAGAATTGAATTTTTCACGCGAATTTTTCTTGAAAATTGAAAAATTCAAAAAAAATCAGCAAAACGTGTGGGTGTTAAGAAGAAATGGGTGTAAAGAAGTCAAAAGTGTCGAGACTGATACTGATGAGGTTTGATAATTGATCAAGCTGAGCATGTTGAGGTGATCTGTTCACATTGCAAGAAGGTAGTATCGAGATCCCTTTAGGATAGAAAAAAAAACAATTATGAATTAGAATAAAATGTCTAAATTAACGTAAATTTTCGTATATATGGGATATTATACAAAACAGAAAAAAGAATCCAATAAAAAATTACAATATTACTAAAGTACAATCCCCTTAGTTCTTAGCAGCAGCACGTTTGGCAGCTAAAGCTTTAGCAGTACCATGTAAAGCATGCTTGTGGTTTCTCTTGAACTTTGGATCAACACCCTTTAAAGATGGGTATTTGTAGGTCTTTGGCTTCTTGATACCGTTTCTGTGAGCCTTTTTGGTTTGGTTGTGAGCGGTATGATTCTTAGATTTAGCCATTTTTCTGTAAATTACAATAATATGAATGTTAGTATTTTGAATTATCAATATTTGAGTAATAAAGTCTGAAGTTCAAAGTTCCTACACGATAATGTAATCGATTTCCACCAATATTCTACTTAAGTAAGCTCTTTCCACAATGAACACGTTAGCTTCGTCATAATTGTGCTTCTAAGTCCACCAATTTTATCGAATTTGAGTTCATACTTTACTATGATATTAATTAACACTCCTACGTACCTATTATCCTATACTTGGTTATCTAATAGTTTCAAAAACGTCCTTTAATAATCACTTATAGAATATAATATACTATTAACTGTAGTTATTACTATAAGAGATGCCAAAATAGTTCTCGGTAAACAGAATTTGGTTTTCAAGATTCGCAGTTTAACGAAACTTGCAATGCAATGCTTGGGTCTGAAAAAAAACCCAATATAGGTGTGTGTGGGTGTAGAGTAGTCTGGCTTTCAAAGATGAAGAAGAATAGAGTCATCTACAAAACCTGCTGGATTAGAAAAGGTAAGATTGATGATCTTGTTGAGAAGAATAATCAATTCCGAGGTGTACCCCATCGAGTGTTCTCAGGATGACAAGATTCATAGGATGCATCGATTTACACGATGGACAAGTTAAACAAATTGTCGGTGGTACCTTACAAGACAATGAGTCAGAAGCTCCAAAGACAAATTTCATATCGAAGCATTCATCATCGTATTACTCAAAACTATACAGTGATAACAATGTTACTGGTTCTCATGTTATAAAACTCGGTCCAAATAATGATGCTGCTGCAATAGAAGCTCTTCGTGCTGCACCTCAGTTTTTACAGATAGGTGGTGGCATTAATGAGGATAATTGTTTAGAATGGTTACAATACGCTTCCAAAGTTATTGTAACCAGTTGGTTATTCAGTAAAGATGGTATATTTCTGTTAGATAATTTGAAAAGATTGTCAGTCATGTGTGGTAAGGAACACCTTGTTATTGATTTAAGCTGTAGAAAGACTAAAGATGGTCGCTGGGTTGTAGCAATGAATAAATGGCAAAAACTTACGAATTTAGAATTAAATGAGGAGACATTCTCGAAATTGAGTGAATATTCTAATGAATTCCTTATACACGCTGCGGATGTAGAGGGTTTATGTAATGGTATTGACGAACAACTTGTTGCTAAGCTATGGGAATGGACCCGTAACGTCAAAGAAGATATTACGCTTGTATATGCAGGTGGTGCGAAGAGTATTGATGATTTAGCCTTGGTCGATAAATTGAGTCATGGTAAAGTGGATTTAACTTACGGAAGTTCATTAGATATTTTTGGTGGTAAATTAGTTAAATTTAATGACGTTTGTTCATGGAATTCAACGCATTAAGATATGTATATACGGTCTATGCGTAAACCATTAAATTTTTTATTAATTATATACTACTAAATCAAGAATAACACATATGTTTTATAATTTATCTTAAATGGGTTACATACAGTACATTTTGTTTTCTTTCGTTAGAATAACTTTGGAATTGTCCTAAAATGCATTTACCATCCGCCCATCCCAGCTCCTCCACCATAAGGATCTTGATCAGAACCGTCCATTGGGATATCGCCATTTGGATTCATTGGACCATTCATATTACTTCCACTATTTGCCGCAAAATTCATTTTTTCTTGATCCATTTGAGTTAGTGCCAATAGAATAGCAGCGACCTTCTTTTGTAAAGTACCAATACCTCTAGTGACCACTTGGTCTACACTTATAGAGCCAATGGTTTCAACGTTCATATAAAATGTATCAGCTTTAGCCTTGTAATCAAATGCTTGACCCTCATTTGGGGGATCTTCGTACTCACAGTTTTTAGATTGAGGCCATTCTTTAGCAGCATCTTGTTCGTACCAATACTGAGTATGTTTTAGTTTATTCCATGGATCATATTCAAATTCTATAGCTGCAGTTGGACCCCATTTGGCATGTTCTTTGGCAATACCTTTCTTTGCAATACATGTCATTTTTAATTCTTGGCCTTTTCTTAATTTACAAATTAATACACCATTATTTTCTTTATCCTGTATGATCGGATGACCAATATTACGATTTAGTAAATTCGATACAATAGTTAAATCTTTAGCATAAACATTTGTTGTACTTTCACTTTCACCAACAGCCTGCAATGTTAGTACAACAGAACATTTATCACAGTGATCCTCACAGAAACAATCACGACTATATTCCAATTGATCAATATCGGTGCTTTGTAACGGTATTAACCCTAATCTATGTGCAATGAATTCATCTGCTAGTACTGTAGTATTTGTTTCGACTTCAACGGAATCAATGGCTAAAGTTGGAATTTCAGCAATCATAACTCTCCTTAGAGAATTAGCCATAGCTAAATCTACATTAGACAGAATAAAATCCACATTATCCTTAGTGGCTTCCCTTATCTTAACTTGTGGACCTTCTTCACTCATGTTTAAATTTTTTGTAGATGATATATGACGTTAATAAAAATGATAGAAAAGTGTTGAACCGTTGAAAGCTCTACCCTTAAATATCTGTTATTCTGGTGTTAACAATTGCTTTCACATCTAAACAATTTCAAATTTCATATTATTATTTTTTTCTCTTACAGTAAATTGTTTTTCCAGCGTGTTATCATTTGTTACGAAGTGTATAATGAAAGAAATTTACTAATTAAAACATATTTACATTAAATATCTATATAAAAATATATCCGTTAATGGGGTCTGGTGCAATTGTAACGTAATTGCAATAATGTAGAACATGGGAAAGTATTTTTATGTACAAGGGAAAATGCTAATCTTTTTTTTTTTTGAATTTTTTTTTGGTGTATGAGATAGAACGGAAACTAAGTGAATTGTCTTGAACCACCACGAACAAATTCTAAAATCTTCCAACCTTCTGTTTCATCATCATCAATTTGTTCAGGATCTCTTGTAAAAACCATGGCATAAGTACTCATCAAGATATTTGATTCGCTACCTGCTGCAATTTCACCAGTTTTAGCTTTTTTGTAAAGATTGATTTCTTGAGCTCTACAGCTGACAACAAGAACTGGAATATCTTGAGGCTGTAATAATTTTGCACTGACAATTTCAACGTTTCTAATATCTAGGATACGACCAGCGGAGAATAATTCCTGTTCTCTGAAAACTTTTTGTTGGGCAGCGTAAACGTTAAATGGAGCTTCACTTAACCATTTTTTCAATACTTTTTCATCACCACTAATATAAGCTTCTAAAATTTCTGGAACAACGTATTCTCTCAAGTGTTTAGTGAAACTTTCAGTATTAAAAGTTGGATCAATTAATTTAAATTGAGTGTAAACTCTTGCTGATTCTGTTTCAGCAAAGAAACTACTAAATTTATTAGTAATTTTTCTCATAACAACAATCAATGGGTTTTCACTTTCATCCCATAATTTAACTTTAATTGAGCTTAACGTTTGACCAACAGCAGTCTTTTCTTTAAAATCTTCTACCTTTTTACCAAACGATTCTTTAGCCTCAATCTTTGTAGCGACTATAGCAGTACCAGCTTCATCGTTACTCTTAACTGCTCTAACTCTTTTACCAGAAGCTAAAGCTTGTTCTCTTTTCAGTTTTCTTTCAGCTTTCTTAATGAAACCACCATATCTTGAGGAATCACCGTCATCAATAACCTCAGAGACATCTTTGTAGATTTTAGTTTGTCTAACAGGTTCAAAACTTTCATCAATTTTCTTCACAGTGACAGATGCAGCTTTTCTAGTGGTCTTACCGATTTCCGAATCCCATGCCTTTGAAGCGATATCTTCAACGGTCTCACCTGTTTTCTTCAAAGTCTTACCAACAATGGTTGACCCCTTTTGGGCTTTGATGTATGCTTCTCTTGCTTTCTTGTATGCTTCTGATTCACCTAGTTTTCCAGATGCATCCTGCAAAGCTTTAATATTATCTTGAAGATCCTTTGACTTCTCCCATTCCTTTTTGAACGTTTCACGAAATATTTGAATTGGAGTACGTGGACCGTTTAGTGCAACCGAAGAAGTATGAAATTGATGAATTGAGCTTATAGCTACCGTGTATAGTACCTGAGAGTTGACCTTTTTCTTGGGTAGAGCCTGTCTTGTTAACATCCTGTAATGTGTATACTTTCTATATCCAAGAATTGAAATTGTGTAGATATCTTTTCTCTAGCCAGAACAATGAAACAACGACTTTATTATCTCAATTAGAATAGTTATTCAAGAGTCTCTTTGATTGTTTTAAGTGGTTTTCCATGAGTGGCCAACAACTGAATTTTACTTTTTTTTCGAATCGAATCAGTCAGAATTTCTCAAGGCTTTCCGACAACGGCAGTGATAGTTCGAAGGGTCAAGAGAAAGCTTGATGTTTGTTGTTAAAGGTGTTAAAGTGTATCGTTCGTCGATCTAGGCATGATGTAGTGTAGTGTAGAGTGGGTGTTTTGAGGTCGGAAGTTAGAATGGTTCTTACAAGTAGATTTAGAGCTAGTTTTTACGTCAGTTCCAACAACGGCCACAAACCATTCCTTATATTCAATAGCTAAGCTATTTATATCGTAGCAAGGCGGTTATAGATATCTATAGATAGTATCATTACCAATATGTGTAGATTTTATTGTACTTTTAGTTGTTTATAGTGGGTTTATTGTGAGACGTGCAGAATGACATATTAAACGCCAATGGTTGAATCTTAACAATTTATTATAGAAGATGATCTGGATGTAACTTATTACATGGTCATCACAATCACTTCCTCATAATATCCTTAACTCGTAGTGACTGCTGGATTATATGGTTGGAAAGATCATATAATCATTATATATCCAGTTTCAACTAATTTCTCACCTAAGATAAGAGAGAATTGACACGATTTTGTTGAAGGATTTTAATTAATGAGAGAAATGTCTAACAAAAAAAGGAGAATATCCATTAGATCAACTGCAATGCCCATAGACAATATTTCATTATCTTCATCACTCAACAGATCATCCCCTTTGCAAAATAGTGATCTTATACAGCATCATAGAAATAGGAAAAGAACAGAACGAATTAATAGTTCTCCCACAAGATATAAAACGTATCGTACTGATCCAAAAATAGTTAACGAAATTAATAAACTAACTCAGGATGATATAACAAATAGTATTAATAATTCAACAAAAACGTTCATTCCTGGTAACGATATGATACCGTCATCAAAGATTATAAAGAAAACATACCATATTAGTATCGACGATGATGATGAGAATAGTAACAAGTCATCAGGGAATGTTAGTACCGCTGCTGGTAGCGATATAGAAGAACATACACCAAGGAGAAAGAAAGGTATTTACCAAGACTTAAATAAGCATAGAAGCATCGGTTTATTACATTCATCATCTCCACCTTCATTAAAAAATACAGATGGAATATCTGATAGACGTTTGATAGAAAACTATACCATTGAGTATAAACAACCTGGTACTTTACAGACATATGATATTGATGGTGAGTTTCAGAAAAAATCACCCGTACTAATGGCTTTCACTATGGATAGGAGGGGTCCGAGAGTTAATTTCAATTATAAAGAAGTTCCTGTACGTGGAGCCTCAGTAGACTTTAAATTGGATTGTAAATTAGTAGTGTTTGATTCAATGATGAAGACATTTGCTATAGTGCTCAAAAATGATAGAGATATAGATATGAATGAGAGAAGATCGATTCAAAGAATTAAGACTAGATTCATCATATGGGATAATTCAGAACCTAATACAAAGATAAAGAAAATTCGTGAATTTTTATGTCAGCCTGAAGTTAAATGCATAATTGAGAATGTACGTGGGAAGACAGATATACTCACAAGAATCATAGACATAGGAAAAGAATTAAACAAAAAACCAAAAGAACAAATAGCTAAGGAAACAAGTAGAGGTGCATTCATGGCTTCTTCAAAAAGTAAACTCTTACAAAAAAATAATTTTAGGTCATTAATGTTTAATGCTGGACAACATCATTCGACACCTACTTTGTCGACCGATCATTCCCCGTTATTAAATAGACATACATTTAAGATCGGTATCCCTGATAATCGAAAACTCATAGGCAATACAAGCAGTGACAATGATTCTGGTGATACCTCTGCTAGCAAGATTAATACCAAAAATTTTTACACCAAGGTCAAAAGTAACAGCAACCAGGACAACAATAAGAAACAATCATTAATTGAACATAGCATATCAAATCTTAGAAAATCAACACGACATCAGGAGAAGCCCACCAAAACTTATTACGATTTAGATTCATCTCCTATCAAAGAAACACCTAAAACATTCAAACCAAGTCTGCGATATAAATTTGAAGACGGTAGTAATTACAGAATTACAAACCAAGATTTCAAATGTTTATATAACAATGATTGGATCAATGACAGTATAATTGATTTCTTCATAAAATATTTTGTGACCAATTCTATTGACCACAATATTATAAAAAATAATGATACTCATATAATGTCATCATTTTTTTATACAAAATTGATCAGTGATCCAGAAAATTATTATAACAATGTGAAAAGTTGGGTGCAAAACTCTAATTTATTTGAAAAGAAATATGTTATAATTCCTATCAACATCAATTATCATTGGTTTGGTTGCATAATTACAAATTTAGATTTATTATTTAATTACTTAAAGGATAAAACACATCAAACTGAACAGAATATTAAGGAAAATACAACCCATGATATAAAAGAGGATGTCGATACTGACATAAATCAATTGAATATTGAACATGATGAGAAATTTGATAAAAGTAGGAATAATGAAAAAAAAAAAGAAGATGAAGGTTCTTTAAATAGTGGAGATATAGAGGAGATCACTCCGAGTGTTCCAATCATACAAATTTTAACTTTTGATTCTTTACAAGGCTACCATTCTAGAGACATTGATCCTATCAAAGATTTTCTGATTGACTATGCAAGGGATAAGTATTCATTGGAGATAGACAAATCGTGCATTAAAATGAAAAATTGTTTGGTTCCACAACAGCCTAATATGAGTGATTGTGGTGTTCATGTAATCTTAACTGTGAAAAAGTTTTTAGAAGATCCAACGAAAACTATGGAAGTTTGGAGAATGGCAAAAAGAAAAAGCACGAATTCATCCAAGTATATCAATGAATATTTTGAAAAAAACAAAAGGAATATCAAGGCAAGAAAAAGCCTAAGAGCCATTCTTTGGGAATTGCAGAGAAGACAGATTGATTTTATGAAAGAAAATAACCAAGCGCAGTATAGTACTGATAATGAAAAGGACTATGAAGAGGAGGATGAAGACCTTGAAATCATTGAAGATATGTCGAAGTATGAGAAAGAAAAAGATAATAATGCTGAAGAAAATAAAGATATTGCTATAAAGGGAAACGAACACGGAAAAGCAGAACAAGATGAGCAGCAAGAAAATGAATCAATAAAGAAAGAAAAGGAAGACACTGATGTAAAAGGAAAACACAATTTGACAAAAGAGCAATATTCACAAGATGCTAACAAGAACAATCAATTGGAAGATAATATAGTCAGTAGCTCAAATGTACTAGATCACTTAACTTCTGAACCACCAAGTCCATCTCCAGAGAGACTTGAAACCCATAAGACTTCGGAAGAATCTTCTTCACTCTCTGACATCAGTGATGTTGAAAATGTTGTCGAAATACTTCCATCGCCTCAGAAACCAATAAGGGAGAAAACTAATGATGACCAAAGCTCCATGGGTTATATTTCAGATTCAGATATCAAACTGATATCGAACGAGGAGAAGACATATAGAACACGTAAGACTGCATCTTCTCCTCCTTCGACTCAAAATAAAGATAGTAGCAATTCAATTACCGATGGAAGGCGGTACCTGGAAAGCTCCCCCATCAAATATGAAACCTTAAGTAGACCCCACAAGGGGATCAACAGAGAAATCAAATCGAAATTTTTTAATAATTCTATATTAAAAAATCGAGCCTCGGACATTTTTAATGAAAGAGAATCTTCCCCACCAAAATTATCTGACACTGATCATAGATTTGAAAGAGAAAATGATCATATCGAAATTAACGTTCTTAGCTCCCTAAAAGATGATTTTATAAAATCGCCTCCATCTTCACCAAAACTTTCCACCCTACAAAGGCATAGTAACAAAGATGCTGAGTCATCCGCTGATACCACCCAAAGAATTATAGTATATGATATTGAGCCTGATGATGATGTAAATTTAATTGGTGAGCAAATCTACGATAATGATAACGATAATGAGAGTAATGTTATTTTGAGTGACGTTGAATTGGAGGCTGGGAATGCCCAGGAAGCTGATGGCTTAACTGAAACAAGACAAAATATTTCAAAAGAACTGAATGGCAGTGAATCCTCACAATATATAGATATTCATTCTCCGAGAAGAATGTAATGTTCCGAATACTGACGAGAAACCCTTATTTTAAAGTCAATCGAGGCAATGCTTCAGTTGATAAAGAAGAAACTAGATATCAAATAAAATGGATAAACAAGAGATGATTTCAAAATTTTTGAACTGTTATATATTAATATGGGCAGTATATATATATCAATGCATTTTACCTTCAAATTCGAGCCTTATGACTAGTATGTTTGTAACATATGGTCTAAAAATATATATAAACTATTTTTATCTATATCACATATGTAAAAATTGCGGCATTTAATCTTGACAGGCAGAGTATAAAATTGACATGAATTTTGCTGTATGCTTTTTCTTCATCTTTTTATATTGCATTCAAAAGGGATAGAACTATTATTGTTCAGATGATCCATTTCTATAATTTTCTAATGATCTTCCCTTAGCGTAAACGTTATCTTTAACATTTTCAATAGAGGCAATTAACCATTCTTGAATCATTTGGCCCATGACATATATCACAAAACATCCAGTATAGATTACTAACGATGAGAAAAATAAATGTTGCTTCAACGACCATGGTTCTTGGTATTTATTTAGATCTAATCTGTTAAAGACGAGATCTTTTAGTAGTAGTGTATTAGCAGAGACGCTAAAGGAATTGCTGACGATTTCTGTTAGAATAAATACTGAAATTATTATCAGTAAGTAGGAGTAAAAATTTTTCAGCAAAACCAAATATGGGCGGATCACTTTAGACCATTGAATTTTAACTAATCCCAGACATGTTCTATTTTCAGCATCGCGTATGTTAATGAAAAACTTGCAGCCTGTTATCGTAAGGTCGATTATACCGCAGAGTTCCAAAAATTTGTCATAATAATATGATCTGGTAAATAATACAGTCGACATGTCTATGTTCATGTCTATTCCAAAGATTACGAAACCTAGATATTTTGAGCAAATGTAAAATAATGCGCCACCAATCGTATAAAATCCCGCTATCTTTCCCACTGTCAAAGAAAAGAGCAGCAAGGTTTGAATCAGGCATTTAGACAACCAATTTTCAAATACAATATTCATAATATTAGGACGTTGAGGTGGTTGCTGAGCCCTTGGCTGTTCTTCTTCATTATCAGCATTTCCTGCAGCATTTTCGTTATCAGTATCGGCGACAGCATCATTAGCATCATTTATTGTATGCACATTGAAAATAAATCTTGATAGTTGATGTTCTTTAATATAATCTAAACCAAATGACATAAGAATGGCACCTAAACAAACATATTGAACATTCATTTGCTTATAACTGATTAGGACAACGTCCCTGAATGATATATAGGCATCAGTAAATCCAAATAACTTTAGTGGGGGTAAAATTAAGACAGCACTTACGGTGTTGAAAAGATATTGCGAAAGGATTGCTGTGCAAAGAATCAATACTGAAGCGAAAAACCACATCAAAACTATGAGACTGATATATCTTAGTCTAAAGTTGGGTGGGACATAACAAATGAAGTATTCATCGAAGTCTGTGTTCTGATGGTCCAAGTATCCAAATTCACCGGCGTTTCTTTTATTTCTTTCCTTAACACGCTCTAAATCAAGGGGCTTTAATAACTTATCATCTTTTGTTACAGGAACAAACATGGTTTGGACATAGTTTCTTGAAACAATGTCAGACGAAGGAACACGCATTAAAATACCATCTGGGACAAAGTATGCATGAATTGAGGGATTCACCTTGAATAGTTCCTGAGCTTGGCTTAATGTCTTTGGACTTGTAAAAAGATCTGGATTTGATAATCTTGCTTGCCTTGATTTTAACAATTGATAGAACATGTTACGGTATAAGACGTGGCCTCTCTCAATGGCATAGTCGTTACCTAGTATAAAGGAAGATAAACGTAATTTTCTTGAAGATATCTCAAATATTTTTGTCCAATATTGCTTAACGGTTAATTTGACGTTTGGATTTGCCTCGATAATGCCTTTTGCAAAATAAAATATAATAGGCATTGTGTGTTTGATTAGCATATTACTGCCTACAAAACACTCTGGTGAATCTAGCATCTTGGAGTTCAAAATTAATGGGAACAGGATTCTTGTATGAAAGCCGAAACCCAAAATAATAAAAACAGCATAGATGAACATCGATAGGCATAATCTAGATATTTGGATATTCATCGGATGAATCAAGCTATCATGTAGTATCTTAATGTTTGGATCTTCAGGAGATCTGATAAAAAATAAAACCCCTGGCCTAATAATGTGTTCTCTAACCATGCCAATATACTTAGCAAACCAATACATATATAAGGTACCAATCATCCAGTACATCATCACATCCTGAAACATAACTACACTGTTTTTTGGTATCCAAAACCAATCGCTATGATCACCCAAAACTGGAGCAAACAGAGCAAAATCTAACATAGCACCAGCTAATATTGGGAATCCAGCCAATTCAATAAAAAATAACGTGAATACCTTAAAAGTGCATTTGATAGCAAATAAAAGTTGGAACGCAAATCTTCTGGTACGATTTGGCATACCGTTAAGACGACCATAGCCTCTACAAATTAATTCAGATGCAACACAAATGATCCAAATTGCTGTCATATATGTTGTAAAAGCTGGTAATCCCCTCAATAATATTGAAGACTTCAGAGTATTGTTCACATATCCATTGTAATAATAGATAACTTCCTTGACTACATTTTGAAAAAACCATATGTTCAATGTTTGGAAATATGGAATTTTTTCTAGACACATCTCATAAACTTTATTAGAGTTTGATATGAAATATAGATACGTTAAACCACGGAAAAAAATTTTGAAAACATTAATGTAAAGCCATAATAATGAGTAGCCTACAAAAGTGGGGATAAAATATGATATTAGGATGTAAGTAGCAATGAATATCACAGCAATACCAAAATAGGCCCAAACGTAAAACATTTTCAATTGGAGGTGAAACATTATAGGACCAATTTGTTGTTGCTGTTGCTGAATATCCTCTTCGCCTTGTAACTCTGGCTGTTGGATTGGAACCGGTATTTGTACTGGTTCAAGTGCAGCATCAACTACTGGAGCTGCGACCGGTTCAACAAAGTGATTAAAATCTAGATTAGCATTGTTTGGTTGAACATGTTGACCAAAAATCGGACCAATAGGCCTATTGATATTCCTTTCTCGTTCAAAGTCTAGCAGGTTATCGAAATGGACTTGAGCACGGCGATTCATAAAGTCATCTACTGGATTTTCAACTTGAAACTCGTTTAGTTCTTCATTAAGCAAATTATTTGCACGGTCGTCATCATCTTCTTCTGTAGATAGGGATTCCTCTGAATCGCTTTCATCGTGTTCTTCTTGTGGAACAAAATCAGGGTCATTCTCATCATCGGTCTCTTCATCTGAACCATCATTTTGAGCTAATTGGTCAACTTGATCATCAACGTTTACCTCATTTAAATTTTCATTTTCGTTTTCAACCTGCGGATTATTGTTTTCTCTTCTGCCACGTTCTGCCATGGCACGAGCAACATGTTCTAACATAGCATCATCCATCATCGGAAATCTTTCTTTTAGACGAGCTTTTCTTTCTTCAACCGATAAGTTTGGACCAATTTTATGAAACACCATTTTACTGAAAACGTCTTCTCTAACAATCATATCATATTGGAAATACAATGCTAGATGTAATACTATGATTAAAAAAATTTGGCCTATTGACTGCTCGTTTGGGAATAAAGCGAGAACGATTTCTCCCAATGTATAGTCGTCTGGCACGTTTTCATAGTAGCCAAATATAATACTTTTCAAAAAATTACCGTGATATGGTAATTCACCATCTAATAGGAAGGTATATAGCTTTCCACAAATATTCCAGGTAAGCGGTATACCAACAACTACCAAAACAAACAAAAGGCTCAGTGTAAAGAAACTTTGGACAGTCTCGTATATTGATATTACCGAGTTCTTCAAAATGATATGAAATGGGATCTTATCTGGCATATTTTCATCATAAGTGGTTTTAAATTGAAATGGGTAATGACAAATATCACAATTTACAGATGTACCTGGCTTATTGATGTCAACATTTCTTGACGCTATCCATTCAAAAAGACACGGTTCATGAAGATATTTAATAGAACCTTTACATTTACATGGATGAAATAATGGATTATCTTCAGTTGCTTCACCTCTACATATACGGCACGTAGCTCCTAATGGGATATCGTCATTATGTTGAAGTTGATGTGTAGTTGAATCCATTTGCTTCTTAGGTAGAGGTATGGTATTATGACTTGCTTGATTGTCAGTACTTCCGTCCATTCAACGACGTATTCAATGAAATATGTCTTGTATCTATTAGATTAATCTCTTGATCTAGAATGGTTTTGTTCGAGAGTGAAAAATAATAAACAGAAACTCCAATCTATAAATGAGAAAAGTTTAATTTGTTCTTGTTGCTATATTTGATATAGTAAACTTTCTAATTCGGATCGATTGACACTCAGCAACTAGAATTTTTTTCTTTTGAAGCTGACTTGGAAAGCTCTTCTTGGATTTGAATTTGCCTCATTGTATTTTACGTTATAAACCCAACTCAGACGGACAGCGACGTTATGAAAAAGTGCTTTAAAAAAAAGGAAAATAATAAGCCCTGTAGGGGGCTCGAACCCCTAACCTTATGATTAAGAGTCATACGCGCTACCGATTGCGCCAACAAGGCTTATTTCTTGATTTTTAGGTTATAATAAGTTAGTTTTCAACCATTGAAGATTATCGGACGACTGACAGTTAATTTGAAACACATTTCTTTCAAATAGATTTACAGGTCATTTTGATAAACGGTTTGTACAGCAGAAATGTAATCAGACATTTTTGAAGTCTAAACCTGACCGTTTTTTCAAATACAAGAGTAATTAGAATACCACTTTAGCCTTTATAGATCCAAGATTCCGCCATACAACAATTTTGAGCTCTATTATGACAATAAAAAGATATTTTGATTAGCTTTGTGAGCAAAATTGTTGGTATGACCTGCAATTCATGATATTATCTGAATAGGTTCGATAACGTATCTATAATTATACTCTTTACAGTTACTTAATATGTATAAGCTCTAGAAAGAAGTGTATATAGCTATATAAATTGGTTATTCCTAAAAAAAAAATTATCATTTCACACTTGTTTACTTAAATACTTCACTCATAATATATAATATACAAATCATTATACTGTTTGGTTAGCAATATTTTGAGACCCTTTTAACCGGCAGTAACATATCAACACCAGCCACATTAAAAGCAATATAATTTCTTGGTTGAAATCCTCCTCTTTTTTTTATGTAGAAGATGAATATATGGAATATACCTTTCGAAGAAAACTGACCGCTAATTTTAAAGTATATCTACCCTTTTTGTAATGGATAACCTGAAAAAGGTGTAAATGCAGATTTTGTTAGAAGTCTTTGTTGACATTATATGTGTGGCTCAAAGTTCTATTGGCCCCTTCATTAATATTTCAAAATAATCTAAAATATGATATTTGGTTAAGAAATTATTAAAAAATATATAAATATTTTTTTGTGAAGCAGCTAAATTCTTTCAATAAATATAAAAAAAGTGGTATTCCGATAAAGTAATACCTCTTTAACCATCAAGAAAGACGGGTTTATAAGATTCAGAACATTTAGCTCGATCAAATATACTTTCCCTTAATTTTCCCGTGTCCGTTACAGAGTAATAACCTTAATTCTATTTTTACAGGCTTCTCCTTCTCCCTATCATCTCAGCTATGTTGCATTACTTATATATTTTCGAAGAATACACAGTCGGATATTCAATTTGACAAATGTGCTTCCTGGGAGAGTACGATTTTATCCCAGAAAACGGGGAAGGCTGCTTTTGTTTTAAGCACTCTCTATATTTTACTTCAAACAAATATCGATCGACATTGAGGTTGTCATTAAAAAACTTACCACTTAATAGATGTTTTTACTTTGTATCTGAAATTAACAGTTAAATAATTCATAGTTGTTCGGGTAATAATTTGAAGTTCCGCCTATAAAGCAAGTAGTTATTTAGTATGTAATCGCAGGATATTTGATGAAAGTTTTCAGAAGGTCAGAAATATATTAGAACATGCTAGAGTAAAGCTAAGCAAGTCAATTTAAATTATATCAACTGGAGAATTTGATCAGCCCAATATGCTAAGACGATCCGCTACAAGAATAACACTATCAGATGAGGAGGTATCTGATCTGATCAAGATATTACAAACCAGAAAGTTTGAGGAAAGCTTACGCGCAAGTAAATTACAGGAATTAGATAAGAGAAAGAACATCAATAACGACAGCATTCAAATCAAGGAGGGTATGCGATTATCTTCTAGTAGTGATCACATCTTCACGCGACCTACAGGACGCACCAGGAAAATAATACCACAAGCTAATGCATTTTTAGATTCTACACCTAATCATCACGATATATCGAAACGATATCACATCGATTCAAACTCTACCAATTTCCAGGATAGCCCATTGAATAATGAAACCGCAAATAACAATCATAACCTAGTGATGTCCAGCCATAGCAACAGTACAGATAATCAAGGTGCATCATCATTATCCATGAGGACGAACGATGATCTACCTACTGTCAGGATGACAAACAGCGATAACTATACTAACGACTCACATGCCGAGTTGGATATTACACAAAATTTCGAATCGAACCCATTTTATCAAATCGATGAATAAACATAGAAAATATGATGATACATATATTTAGTCTATTAGGACCATTATTGACATTTTTTAATTTTTTTTTATTATATACCTACGTATCTAACTATTGATGTAATATCACAGATATTTAATGAAATTTTTGAAGACTTCTATTTGCTATTTTTAAGTAACCACTCCTTAACGATAGCTCTCTTGTCGTGAATACGAATCATGTTTGGAGTATAGGAAACCTCACCAGATGGATCGCTATTTATTAAATTGTCAACGTTGGTAGCTTTATTTAAGGGAATATATGCTAAGTACTGGCCTTGTGATAATAGTTCATTATGATTTTTTTGCTTCTTTAGAGTGTAAAATTGTAACTTTTCAAATGACAAAAAGACAGACAAAATGTACAATACTAAACCTGCACATGCTTCGTACTTGATATCTAGAGGTAGTTGCAGTTCTTCATTTATTAATGTATTTTGCGAGATAGATTTTGATAACTGGTTAAAGTTATAGCTAGAAAACGCCGAATGAAGAATTGTAAAGATAGAAAAGGTACATAAAATTTTTGAAACAATTGTCATCCCAGGCTACTTCTATTTAGTTGATAGAGCTTTGTTGCGTGCTTCAATATGTCAACACTTAGTGGAACTCATGGATTTATCCACGCTCAATTTTCCATTTCAAGCTCGCTTAAGTTTTGACTCGAAAAAATGTCCATATTAAAGAAAAACCATGAAAAGGAGAAGAATAGATTCTAAAGATGACAACTAAAGAGTACAACCTGCTTTGATTAACTTATATTAGTCACATCAAGATTGGAAGTGTTTGAATTTTCCAAATTTGTAGAAACAACTGTGGAAAATTTGGTTATTATGCTTGCAAAAGCAAGCATTTTGATATACATAAATCAGCCAGCTTTCTCTTCCAGTGAAGGATCAGAGTAATGAGTTTGCAATTTATAAGTAATTAAAATTAGTTATTTAGTGTATATAAAAAACTCGCTATTCATCAGTGTTCTTACAAGGATAAAATAAAACTGTAAAATTCATAGTAAATGTTAGCGGCTAATAAGCAATCCACACTAGAACTAAGTTTTAGCAGTTTGAATTAAGTTCAATTATGGAATATTATTATTAAGTAAAACAAAGTTTATCAACGAACTTCAAAAACTTATGTCAAGAAAACAACAACCTGTAAACGCTGACATCTATGACCTTCACTATTTATTCCAGTATGTTCTTACTTTATTTGTTAGTGAAAATAGTCCTATCAAGGGCTCCCTACTATTATCAACTGTATTTCGTTTATCAGCAACAATGCTACTGCTACTACCTCTGTGTGGGATCATTTCATATTGTATAGTTTCATCTAAACTTGTAGAATCCTGTATATCATCCTCTATCTCTTGCAATGAGTAGCCGTCGTCAGTTAGTTGACCGTCCTCAAAAGCAATC
The DNA here is from genome assembly GCA_030571655.1 of Jamesozyma lodderae. NCBI lineage: Eukaryota > Fungi > Ascomycota > Saccharomycetes > Saccharomycetales > Saccharomycetaceae > Jamesozyma > Jamesozyma lodderae. The sequence goes on along the minus strand of JAJLYF010000007.1, from coordinate 279,033 downwards.
TCTTCTGTACTACTTAGTTCACTAAACGAAGAAATATTGATGTACTCATTCGAGTTTGCATTTGTACTTCCGCTTTTATACTTCATTATTTCGATTCTATCATCATCAAATTCATCTGTTCCGTGCACACTATTATCGTTTGACAAATGGATATCTATTGTTTCACTTACTTCTCTAGTCTCATAATTTTTATATTTAATAACATTGTTAAGGTGACCGGAGTCATCGATGACCTTATCAAAGTAGCTCAATGTGATCCATTTTGATCCATTAACCAAGATCTTAAACATGGTACAATCTTTCCCTGGAAGGACTGGAATACTAACTTTATACTCCTCTCTGTCAGTATCATAGCTTAAGGTATATTCTGGTTCATTAAATGACCAGTTATCAAATTCTCCTGTTATAATTATTGTATTGTCCTTCGACAATTGAAAATTAGATATTTCCGATCGAATTGACTCCATGGGAATAATTAGGTCAATGAGTTTATCCATGTTCAGTAATTTGTCACACGTAGGGGTTATTCTTGGTTTGTCTTTCTGTTTAGAGTGTCTTTGAATTTATTCTATAATTGTGATTATTATCGCCATAAATCCTTATCGCTTTTACATTTTCAGCCATGCTATTTCATCGTCAAACTTTAAAAACTGAAAACAAACGACTTTGATAAGAGAAATATCATACAACGTATGCACTGTAGATAGCTAAGAATACATATGCTCAATTCAAATAAAGATAATTTGGCTTTATTTTGTGTTTTGTATAGGATCAGTTAATTAGCCGCCCTTAATGCTTAAGAATAATGATGCCGGTAATTATGTATCATGACTAAAATAACATAACTAAAGACATATAAATTTATGTATTAAATTGACATAAATCAGAAATATTGTAGATTATAGATATAAATCAGTATATATGTATATATATATGAGCTAATACAAGTGGAAACATAATATATATTTTTCAAAATTTTGAAATTGCTGGGAGAATCGTGAGACGTATAATAGATGATTAGTTAGAGTGAAAAAAAAGAGATAAGAAGACGATATGACAAGATTTACTGCTTCTTTTCACGTTCATCACGAGGATCATTTAATTTCAGTACATCAACTACTGGGCCTAATAATCTTTGGAATCCACTCTTACCCAATGTAGCAACTTTGGTTCTCTTTGTTGCGGTGACAGTAGCTTGACGTGGTAAATCATTAATTAAAGCAATTTCACCAAAATAACTACCTTTACTTAACTTAGTTAATACACCTTTTTCCTTTTTAGAAACAGTACATTCACCATATTCAATTAAGTAAAAATTTTCACCAACATCTCCTTCTTTAATTATAACATCATTTGGTTCATAAATTTTGGTATCTAAAGCATCAGCCAATTTTGCACGATCATAAGTAGTTAAACTTTTTAAAACTGGTATACTCTTTAATAAATCATCGTACATTAATCTCTTCTTGAATGAAGAACCTAATAATATTTTTCTAAAAGTTAGTCTATCCAAAGCCCAAAGAATACAATCAGTTTGAGCAATAACTGTTGCAGCTCTTGGATTATTATACATTAATGCTAATTCCCCAAAACTTGAACCAGGACCTGAGGTATTTACTCTTTCATTATTTACGTAAAACTCGACAATACCATTTTCAACGATATAAAAATAATCACCTTCTTCACCTTGTCTTATAATGACATCATCCTTTGCGGCATGTTTTTCTTCGAGACAATTAATTACTAATCTTTTATTATCTGAATCTAATTTATTAAAGAGAAAATTTTTACCAATTGATTTTTCTAATCTTTTCAATTGAACTTCACTCTTTTCGGAGTAATGATCAGGAGTCCAATCATCAAACTTATCTGGATTTATTGTTTCACCACTGACAGAAGTACGTCTCTCTGCATTAAAATATAAAGGTAATGGATTATGAACCTTTGATTCATTATTAGCTTGAACTGGAGTTGGAGAATTTTTCTTTATAGTACTTGATCTTGTTGGATCAAATGGATCCAAAGGAGAATTATTACGTTTTCTATTTGGTACATTACAATCATTATCATCATTTAAATTGAAGCTACCTTTAAATAGGTTAGTAGTTGAAGATTCATTACTTTGATTTTTTGTAGGTTGTGGAGGATCAATAGTATGAGGATCGTTATCAATGAATGGGGATTTAAAAGTAACATTTGCATTTGAACCATTACGAGCATCTTGAGCAGCAGTTGGATCTATTGGAGTTCTTGTTCTTGACCTTGATTCATTGTTTGGACCACCACCTAAGGATAAATTTGGATTTGAAATTGCTGTAGCAGCCGAAACTGAATCATTTCTATTAGAGACTGGAAATAGTATGATACCTTTTGAATTAGCTAAATTTTCTTGATTTTTGATAAAATTTCTTTGAATCTCTAATCTTTTATTAAAATAATTAGCCGAGAATTGCAAAAAATCTGTTGGATTTTGTAGTTCAATTTCTTCTTGAAACAAGACTAATTCCAATTGTTGTTCAGAGGATAATGGCATTGTATGATAATTTCTTTCTTGATGGATAAATCTTTTTTTCCAATACTGTTTTCTTCAAATGACAAAACAAAACAAACAAAACCTTAGTCTACCGGGAGAACCTTTGGGAATATCTATTTCTTTCTAATATCAAACACACAAAAAAAACTGTAAAAGACTACAGGTATATAAAGTAGTAACTTCTTTGATTAAATAAAAAAATATAACAATAATTTAAAACCACCGAATCGAGGCCTCTTCGCTGTGCTTATTCCTTGAAGAAGACTAAACTTCTCCCTGTTATGTAAAATGAAAACGCCTTTCAAAGAGAAAGAGAAAAAAGTTCCCCTAGTTCTGCCTCTGGTTTTTTTTGCACTGGCGGGTAACTGCAGGATCGACGTTTTTCAAAAGAATTTTGATGAAAAGCTTGTTATTATTAGCACAGGGAAGGAAACCAGGCAATCTCATCGCATCTCTACTTCTTCTACTACTGCTCTCCATCCCAATTTGTACCATGCACTCACCCTCTTTGCTCAAGAAAGTTGCCTCACTGGTATTGGTAGGTGCGTGTACTTTCGTGTCGACCGCTACTGCTCATGGTAGTCATGATCACAATCACGATCATGCTCACGATCACGGTCACAGCCACACACCTAATCCAGCTACTATCAATTCTACGTTTGTTCTCACTCTGATTCATTTCCTCAAGGTAAACGTTTTTGTCTTTGAACCTCGTTACAACGCGTTGATTTCAACTATTGTTATTCAATTGTTGCCATTTATTGTCATTTGTTTGCTACCTATCTCAATTGATACTCGTAACCATAACTCAATTAAGTTGAAATTGCTGATCGCGTTTGCATTGGGTACTTTGCTAGGTGAAATTTTCCTGCATTTGATCCCAGAATCAAATCCGGATTATTTAAGTATTGGTTTATTTGCTGGTCTGATTACTTTCTTATCCATCGATAAGTTAATGAGAATATTTACCTCTGCGAAATCTCATGGCCATTCACATAGTCATAGTCACTCACATTCACATGCTAATACCGAAAAGGTTTCAGATCAAAATTCAAAACAATCCGCCTCCATATACCTAACCATTATTACATCTCTAATCCACAATATTACTGACGGTATCACAATAACAACCTCATTTTACAAATCAATTCCAATCGGTATAATTACAATGATTGCCTTTTTGTTCCACGAACTACCTCATCAATTAAGCGATTTTGTAATTATCTCAAGCAATAAAGCAGAACCTGGCAACTACAGATTCAATTTCTTCAAGAATAGCGTCGTATGGTCTTTCTTCGGCGCATTGGCAGGCACAATTATTAGTTGTGTTATTAATGAGGGACTATTTGCCGCTACAGGTGCCACTTCAAGTTCATCGTTTAACAAGATTGATCATTACTTATTACCTTTTAGTGCAGGTGGAATGCTGTATATTGGATCTGTTAATGTCCTTCCTGAACTTTTGAATTCTAATGAAAATGAAAATAAATGGCAAGAGTTCAAGGATTGGTTGTTACAATTAACTTCTATTTTTATCGGATTCTACCTCATGTATATCATGGCTGAATAATGAACGAACACTTTCTATTTAAATCTGTATCTGTATAACTATATTTAAACATCAAAATGAAATTAATTATGTAAAGCGCAAGAATAAAAAGCTAAGAAAAAATACAAAATAAAGGAGGTGATTAACAACGCTAACGACTGAAAACAGTATTGATACGCACACGCACATACACACACCTCTGCTATTTCAACGATGAGTACAGATACTGATGCCAAATATAATGCAGCCTTGGATTTGTTGCGTCGTCTCGATCCATCCAATATCAAATCCAATTTACAAAACGTAATCAATCTCGAACCATCACTCGCCGAGGACCTGCTATCGTCAATCGATTTACCTTTGACCGTCAAGACTGATCCAAAACAATCCAATCGTGAATTTCTATGTTGTGATTATAATAGAGACATGGATTCTTATAGATCACCTTGGTCCAACTGTTATTTCCCTGAATTGACCACTGAAGAATTGGAAGAGAGTCCCTTCCCATCCGAGGAATTGAGATTACTTGAGGCCATGTCTAATGATTCATTTGACGTTTATAGAGATCTTTACTACGAAGGTGGTGTTTCAAGTGTTTATTTATGGGATTTAGACGATGAAGGAGATTTTGCTGGGGTCGTTTTATTCAAGAAAAGTGATAAAAGTTTAAGTCATTGGGACAGTATCCATGTTATTGAAGTCACATCAGTAGGTAATGGTGAGTTTAATTATAAAATTACAACTACGATTATTTTGCAATTGGAGAAAAATGCTGCTGATATGAAATTATCTGGTAATTTGACTAGACAAACAGAAAGAAACATGAAAGTTGATGGCGTTGGTGCCGAACAAGTTTCTATTGCACACATCACTAATTTAGGTGGATTGATCGAAGACATTGAATCTCAAATGAGAAATTTACTGGAAACTGTTTATTTTGAAAAGACAAGAGATATTTTCCATCAAACCAAAAACAGTATGGCCTCGACCAATGCTTCAAATAAAGTCATTCAAGAAGAAGTCGTCAAGGGTCTACAAAACTTATAATATACATATATATTGCCCTTATATAAACAATTCGAATTTATCGATTTGCTTAATTGATCGTTGGACACGAATGACATATTTTCATAACAAAGAAAAAAAAAAATTTTGAAAATTTTGAGAAGCTATTACTTCAAGACAACTTGGTTGATTTGAAAGGCAAAATTTCTAGGACGAAGAAGGTAAGAGTTGAGTGGAGTCGTTAGGGTATTACATTGATAATTTAATTAATAATTCTTTTTGAAAAGATAGCCGCATCTGTTCTTGAGTAGAAGCTAGTAAAAAAAAAGTTAAGAAGGCAAAATCTGAATATTAATACAACAATATCAATTAGACCTAGAAACTACAGAGGAGTATAATATACAAATATAATAAAAAAAAAGCACATAAAAACGAGGTATGAAGAGTAGAATATGGTCAGAAGCTCGTGTGTACACGAATGTAAACAAACAAAAGGATAAGGACTACTGGGATTATGAAAACACTACGATTCAATGGTCATCAAATAATAAAGATTATGAAATTGAGAATAAAGTTGGTCGTGGTAAATACTCGGAGGTATTCCAAGGTGTACAAATGAAGAGTGGTAAACAAATTGTAATAAAAATGTTGAAACCTGTTAAGAAGAAAAAAATTAAGAGAGAAATTAAAATTCTGTTAAATTTATCAAATGAAAAGACACCAGTGACAAGTTTACCATTTAAGATTGAAAACTATTATACCAATAAAAAGGAAAGTATTATAAAATTTAAAAGGGATTACTTGTATGATCTACCACATAATGGACATGAAAATATTATCCAATTATTTGATATAATAAGAGACCCTATTTCAAAGACACCAGCATTAATATTTGAATATATAAACAATGCTGATTTTCGTGTTCTGTATCCCAAATTAACTGATCTTGATATGAGATATTATATGTTTGAATTATTAAAAGCATTAGATTACTGTCATTCAATGGGTATAATGCATAGAGATGTGAAACCACACAACGTTATGATTGATCATAAGGAAAGAAAATTAAGATTAATTGATTGGGGTTTAGCAGAATTTTATCATTCAAATATGGAATATAATGTCCGTGTTGCATCAAGATTCTTTAAAGGTCCAGAGTTATTAGTCGATTATAGAATGTATGATTATTCATTAGATATGTGGTCATTTGGTACGATGCTAGCGTCAATGATATTCCAAAAAGAACCATTTTTCCATGGTACTAGTAATACAGATCAATTAGTCAAGATTGTTAGAGTTCTTGGTAGTGATGATTTTGAAAAATATTTGAATAAATATGAAATAACATTACCAAAAGAATTTCATGATATGGATCAATATATTAGAAGACCATGGTATAGATTTATTAATGAATCTAATAAACATTTAAGTGATAATGAAGATATAATTGATTTAATTGATAATTTATTGAGATATGATCATCAGGAAAGATTAACTGCAAGAGAAGCTATGGGTCACAACTGGTTTGCTCCTGTCCGATAAAAATAAATGAAATAAATAAAGTAAATTGTATTTAAACTATTTAATATATTTATTATCGTTACGAAAAAAAAATAAATTAGAATGAATAAAAAGACTGAAGTATTTGAAAAAAAAAGGAAAACGTTATTATTATTATTGTTATTATTGTTACCAGTTTCTATATAAAAAAAGAATTGAAAAGAAAAAAAGTGTGTATATTTATATGCTATTAATTAATCTAAATCATCATCGTCATCTATACCGAAATCATCTAAGTCGTCATTAGAAACAATTGTACTAGATCCAGTGTTTTGGTCATTATTATTATTATTATCGTCCAAACTTAATTTAAGTATCTTTCCCGAGTCATTAACTTCATGAATATCTTCATCTATCATTAACATTTCTTGAATAATTTTCAATGCGTTTTTATTATTATCATCAGATCCATCACCGTTACTTTCATGACAATTGGTAAAATGAGATTCGGTAAATTTTTTAAATTTGGAGATAAGTTTTTCGTAATAAATTAATTTTTTCTTTAGTATCATATTTTCTTTACTTAAACTTCCGAAATCTTTTTGTAATTGTAGTTGTGCCATTTTTTTACGTTGCCTACATTTTGAAGCAGCAATTCTATTTCTTTCCAAAAGTCTAGCACGTTTCCAGGCGGTTGTACCAGGTAGAGGTTCTAACAGTTTTTCATCCATGGTATCATTTATCATTTCTTGTTTTATTCTTGGTTGTTGGTTAATTAACCTTTGTTGTGGTTGTTGCTGTGGCTTTAGCTGTTGTGGTTGTTGCTGTGGTTGCTGTGGTTGTTGTGGTTGCTGTGGAAATTGTTGTTGATACTGTTGTTGAAATTGTTGATACTGTTGTTGCTGTTGTTGATGTTGATGTATTTGATTTTGTATTTGTTGTTGTAATTGTGAAGGTGGTAATGGTGAATCCATTGTTCTTGGAGATAAATTATCTGTTGCATTATTTTCTTGTTTTAATTTATTGAAATTTGGTTGATTATTGTTAAAATTGGTCAATGGAATTGTATTTAATGGAGAAGAAGTATTATTATATTGATATGATGAATTGTTCCAATACGCATTTGTATTTGAGTTATTATTATTGTTATTATTATTTTTATTGGGGTTATACCTTGGTAAAGGAGGTGGTTGAGTATTATATAAATTTTCCACCGTTTCTATATCTTCACCTAATTGACTTATTTGACCATTTGAAATAGATATACGTCTTCTACGTACTGGTTCATCATAGAGAGGTAAAGAACTTTGGAAAATGGGTGGATTAGTCATTGGTAAATGAGATACATCAACGCCAAAGGGTTGAAAATAAGGAGATAGCGTTTCTTGAATTGATGGGTCATTAATTGCATGTGGATTATTATTCATATTTGCTAAATAAAGTTGTTTATTTGTTGAAGCGACATTTCGTAGATCTAAATCATTGAAGTTGTTACCTATATAATTTGTATTAGTTGTCGAATTTGAATGAGAATTATCATTTGATATTGGTTCAGCTTTAATTACAGTGGCGGTAGATTTCTTGTGATTATTAAGTTTCGTATTTTTATTTAAGTTAATTGGAGTTGTATCATTACTATTCTCATTATTAGGTATAGAGTTTTTTTTATGAGAGATAGCGGTAGTTGAAGTAGCACTAGAAGACAAAGGGGAAACTGAAGGTTGACGACCACCTATTCTAGTATTAGTGTTAGTTGGTCCCATAGCAGATTTTGGCCTTGTACCCTTAATAGAATGAGACTCATTTAAAGCACCAGTACTCATTAAATAATCATTTATTATTTGTTTTTGGTTAATATTAGGAGCAGAAGTAGTGGTAGCAGTCGTTGTTGTTGTTGAATTACCGTCAAACATTTGATAATTCTGTTGTTGTTGTTGGGGAATAAGATGTTGTTGTTGTTGTTGTTGCTGGGTATTTAAATGAAGTAGTTGATCATTATTTTGAATCATTTCAGGGGAAAAGGATGGGAAAAAATCAGTCAAAGTTGAATCGTTATTAGTATTCGTATTATTATTACTATTCATTCCTTGAGTGGCAACTATATTATTAATATTTTCGTTGTTACAATTCCCCAGATTCAGATTATTAAGATTACTTAGATTGTTAATATTATTCAGATTGATATTGTTCAAATTCATTATTAGGCAATTTCTATGAGTAGTTTTGCTCTTTCTTTCTTTCTTGTTTCTATTAATCGATTTTTTTTGATTATTAAGATTGATTAGTGTTGACGTTTAAATGATATTATGATGTTTGAATGATGGAGAGGCGTCGTCACTGTGACAAGTTAAAAAAAAGGAGTTTTTTTTAATATTTAATAAATTTTTTTGTTTGAAATTTGAATTTTTTTAGTTCTAGAACACTTCGGGGTGTCTCGGTTTCGGTCGGTTTTTGTATTCCGTGGAAGGTTTGTCTTCGTTAGGGTTCGGGGATGATTGATGATGATATTTCGGCCGAGAGAGTCATGGGTCGGGTAGGGTTGGGTCGGGTTTGGAATTGTACTTGACCTAGGGCTTGCGAGTGTGTGTTTTGTTTCGTTTCCAGTTTGTTGTTGATATAGTGTATATCAAAATATATATATATATATATAGATCAATATTACACACAATTATATCCAGTAAAGATAACTAACGATGTAATGAACTATGATCATATCTCATATCACGATACAAAATCAAATACATTATTCTATATTCCAACATTATTCAAACATAATGATTTCTTTAATGGTAACAAATTTTTACATATCCTCATCGCAAATCTAATTGAAAAAATTGCTTACTCAAATTTAGTTTGTAACTCTTTTTACAATGGGAAAATTAATTCCCTTCTTTTTATTAATAATCATCCAATTCAAAAATTTATTATTAATGGGAAATTGATCTCTCAACGTTGGAAATTAATTCAAAATAAAGATTTTTTATTCTTCAAGATTGATGATAATTCAAATTATATGAACCTGTACCAAAATTTACAAATTAATTTTAAATGTTCAAAATTTTTATTACAAAATAATGGTATACCATTGGATAATTTAATTGGTATTAACTTAAATCTGCTTTGTTCGATTAATTTCATCTCAATGGATAATTACGAATTTAATGTAGAATTTATTAATAAAATTGACTATAAGAATTCTTTAATTAATCAAATCGAATTTTGGAAACTAGCTCTTTCGGACACCAAAAAATTGACGTCAGAAAATTGGTTTATTGATAATAATTTATTAAACCTTTATTTCACTCAACAGAGTGATCTCGATAACAATAACTTCGATACTCCAATAAGGAAAAAAAAACCTTATATCGAATACTTACAACAAGAAATTGTTAAAGATGAATTACAAATTACTAGCCCTTACATTAAATCAATGTCAATTAATAAAAATTCTTTTGGTAGTTTGGCACCAGCAAGTTTAAATGAATCATATGATTTCTTAGAATTTGAATTAGATCCTAACCCTCCCCCACCTACAAACTCAAACTCAAACTCAAACTCGGTTTCAATAATTAATGATAAACAATTAAGATTAAAATTAATCGAATGTTTGATGCATTTACCAGCGCATATTACTCAAATTCCAACAGTGGAACTGTACAAATCAAAAGAAATTCACTCGTTAATTATTGATATAACTAATTTCATATTTCAACAACAATATCTTCAAACAACAATTAAATCAATTAAAGAATTAAAATTAATTGAATTTAATAACATTTTACAAAAAATTATTAATTTAAAGCTAGCATGTTTCAAAAGAAACGACACAACGATCATCGACATTACAACATTACAAAAATTGCATTTATACACTCGTAAACGATTACTTATATTCATTGAATTACATTGCATGGTTGGTACAATCGATATCCCATATATCCTAGACAAATTAAATTTATCAAATTTAAAATTGACTCAAAGGACAATAATTGATATCTTTAAGATATCCCTAACCAATATTATTACTACAGAAAATTTAAAAACTACTATTAAAAATTGGTGGTTCGAAATTAAAGATGATTTCATTGCATTTATACATTTTGATTACTCTAATGAAAGTGGCTCTTCTTCGATGAGATGAGATGAGATGAGCCGAAAAAAAAAAAAAGATCAAAAAATTAAAAATAAAATTTTTTTTTTTTCAGAACTATATATTTAATGAATGTTATATATTATACCAAATAATTATACCCTACATAGAACATCTAAATAACACAAGGCATTATGGAATTATTCAAAGTTGATGGTTGGAATCTAAAAACTGATAAAATTGCTTTCAAGGATTCAAAAAAGAAGGAAAAATCAAAACAGCATAGAGAAAAAAAAAAGTCTCAAAAAGATAGAACAGAAATTTTAAAAGCTATATCCAAAGAGGAAGCGCAAGGTCAAGCTGATGTCGAAGATTATGAAGATGATGCTATAAAATCTAAGGATGTAATTAAAAAGACTAATAAAAAAGTTACTAAAAAAACTATCGAACCAGTGGTTCAAGCTCCAATTAAAAAACTGACACCATTGCAACAAAAAATGATGGCAAAACTTACGGGTTCTAGATTTAGATGGATTAATGAACAGTTATATACAATTTCTTCTCAGGATGCCCTCAAACTGATAAGTACTCAACCACAATTATTCGATGAATATCATGAAGGTTTTAGATCTCAAGTTCAAGCCTGGCCAGAAAATCCTGTTGATGTATTCATTGATCAAATTAGATTGCGTTCCAAAAAACCTATTAATGCTCCTGGTGGGCTACCTGGTTTATATCATAATAAACAAATAGTTATCGCTGATATGGGTTGTGGTGAAGCTACATTAGCATTAAAAATCAATGAATTTTTTGCCAAAAATAAAAAAAAGTTTAGAACCAAGAATAATAAAACTCCTGCTCACATTGTTCATAGTTTTGATTTGAAAAAACAAAATGATAGAATTACCGTCGCTGATATTCGTAACGTTCCACTAAAAGATGAATCGTGCTCCATTGTCGTCTTTTGTCTTGCACTAATGGGTACAAATTTCTTAGATTTTATCAAAGAAGCCTATAGAATTCTTGCCCCAAGAGGTGAATTATGGATTTCAGAAATTAAATCTAGATTTGCTGATGGTAAAGGTGATGAATTCGTCAATGCTTTAAAATTAATGGGATTTTTCCATAAAAAGACAGATGATTCAAATAAAATGTTCACTCGATTTGAATTTTTTAAACCTCCACAAGATATTATTGAAGAGAGAAAGGCTAAATTAGAGAGAAGACACAAATTTATTGAAGTAGAAACTGAAAAGGAAGAGTTAGAGAAAAAGAGATCTAAAGTTGCCGAAGGTAAATGGTTATTAAAACCTTGTATTTATAAAAGGAGGTAGTTAAATTTTTATTTTTTAAAAATACATATATATATATAAAGTAATTTAAACTGCAGAATTTGTTGCATTGGTACCTCTTTGGAAAAATGACTGGACCCTAGCAATTCTTGACAAATTATCGAACCCTGGAAAGCTAGGTAATTGGAACCAAGATTCATCTTGACTATTATTATCATGACCAGGTTCCCATCTATCACAACAACGGAATCCATATGTATTCCAACCTGTTAAGCATACAGCAACAGACACTAGTAATAAATAAAATAATTTGAGTCTTAATAGACATAAAATACCGAATATCAACCATATAGCAGGGGTTAGATACATTGACCACCAAAATAGTTTTGAATCTATTGGATTAATAACTGGACCTTCCCCACTGTATTCCTTATACGATTCAAACGCAAAGGTTGATGTTCTAGTTACTGTCGAGTCATACCACCAACGTAATTGTACCAACTTTCTTCCGCTGATATTTTTAGTAAAATAGAAATCAAATGCTAATAATAAAACAATGACAATAAACTGTGCTGTAAAACCTGTAAATAATGAACCAAGAACATAAAATACTATTGGAACAGTTTTACCAGCTAGGTGTAGTGCCAACAGTATTGGATGTGATGATTTAAGGATGGTATTGTAGAAATTGGATACGTGTTCCATAATTCTTGTTGAAAAGTAATTTAATGAATGAGACTTGTGGAAGGAACCGTGAATGATATGTCAGGACTAATAATTGTTATTGTTCTGCGCCTTTCAACGAAGTAGTACGTATCGGTTTATTTTGTACTGTTTCAATATCTTTTGTACATTAACATGCTGTACAGTCCTATTTTCTTCGGTTTCCATATATTTTCAATGCGCTATATAAAAGTAAGAACACTGCGACATAAAAGAACAAAAATTATATTACTATTAGAATTATTATTAAAAATTTAATTAATTACTTAATTATTCGGTATCAAAAAAATGAGTATAGTTAACCATATCTTTATGAACAACCATTTCTTTACTTTTAAACTCATTTAACTCCCTTTTAACTCCCTCAAAAAACGCCAGATTCCCTTGCATGATCATCATCATTCTCTCTTTGAAGACTTGATCTTTCCTTTGATACTCGGTAGGAGACCATGTATCACTTAAATAAACTTTATCAGCAAACCTAACCGATTTACTAAAGTTATTGTCACGATTCGCCATTGGTGGAACCTCGTCAACGTATACCGCCCCCCATTCGTCATGAAGCCTTTTAATTAAGCCATTTTGCGAATGGTAAAAACTCATTGCAGATTCGTTATTATTTAATGCGGGTCTATTAGTTGATCTAGGAGGTATGGTTGGATATTGAGATCCCTCGACGTTAATGACGCTACCTAATTTAGCAAAATCATGAATTAAACTATAATCAAGTAATGGGTTTTCTTCTTTCCCGTCGTTGGTAGAATTCTGTCCATTTTTTCTCTTGATTTTATTTTTCAAACGTTCAGTACCATTTAACTTATTTGAATTGTGATTCTTTGGTGTTCTTGGTTTATCCATCTTCAATAGAATACTGTCGAATATAAGGTCTGTATCCATTAATTTTCCGTTGATATCCTTTTCTTCAATATCTAAAACGAAGGATAAATCTTCCTCAGAACAAATCGTTAAATTACTACTGGCATTACTATCTTTTAAATTTTTTTTCTCCTCTGGTACTGATTGCGTCTTGTGTGTCGTTGAAGTAGTAGTAGTAGAAGAAGAAGAAGATAAGAATTTCTTAAAAAATGATGCAAATTTTGAACCTGACGAAGAACTCTTTTGCGGTTTTCTCTGTTTTGGTGTATTTTTAGATTCCGGTAATTTCTTAACTTTAGTGACATTTGACGTTCTCCTTTCCTTATGAACACTTTGATTGCGTTGTAATATAATAGGTTTTGCTAAAGTTTTCCTAAGAGCAAAAGCATCTTCCTCATCAGAAGAAGATGCCACAGTGCCATCACTTCCAAACGAATTTTTCATGCTATTGTCGGTGTCTGTGCTCTCCTTTGAAATTGCAGGACTTGTGCTAGGTTCATATTGTTTATCAAAATTAGCCTGTAAAACAGTTAAATTCTGTTGTGTAACAGAATTTAGGGAATGAGACCGTATATGTTGTTGGCGTAATTGTCTTGTTGGTACCGTGAGACTATTTGAACGAGCTGGCAGCAAATGTTGGCTCCTTGGAGTAAAATTTTCACCATTTGGAAACTGAAATGAATTTCGCATTTTTTGTCTTTGAATCTGGTATGGGGTTAATTTATGATAATTTTTATTTTGAATAGCCCTTCTTTTCAACTGTGCGTAGGGGATAGTGTCAGAAGAATATGATATGTCTACGGATCTTGTTGACGGGTTGAGATGTTGAGAAAAGACAGTTGCGTTCATCAGATTAGGTAAATAAAGGTCAGAGGTTGAACTCGACCTTGGGATAGATATAGCACCCTTAGGAAAACGTTCGTTGAGGTTTTCAATCTGGTTAATCATTTTTTTTTAAAAATAGTTAGGATATATCATATACCCACCACCAAAATTATTTAAATGGAAATGAAAAAATTGAAAATGGTTAATATAGAAGTATATAAGCGAGTGGACTTCTTATTGAGATGTATTTGGATTAGTTTTGAACTTAGTGAAAAATTTTCAAAACTAGTCTTAGAGAGTAGCGAAAGACTTATTCGATGGACAGTTATAATAAATATATGAAACCCGGTTTAAAAGGGTTCAAAATAGGAAAACGGTTTTAGTTAAAAAGCAGTGACCAAAAAGTTTAGGAACCTGTTAACCGTTCTTTGTTCTGTATTTTTAGAAATGTGATAAATCTGTTTTAAAACAAAATGACTACTATGAATGGCAATACGACATGAAACCGAATCAAACCACTCACGCTGCCGAAACAGGAAAATGCGGATCCGCAAGGATATTCGATTCGCATGAAAAATGTCACTTAGTAAAATGAGTTTATACCGTATAGAAATTAAATATACAGTATACAATGTAAAAAAAATAATATAAAATTATAACATGCCTCGTCGAAAATCTACTTGTGTCTTCCCCTATTCATGAATTAAATTGAATTAAATTGAATTAAATTAAATTAAATTAAATTTAAACAATAACGTATCTGATTGGAATATGAACTAACTTAATAGCGTAACCAATGATACCGACAGCAACAAAACCAATACCAACAGCTCTGATGATCTTTAAGTATTCTTTTAAATCTGGTTTCTTACATTTGCTCAAGAATTGGTTACCATCCTTGACAAATTCTAATGGTGCATCCATTAATTTTTCAATTTGATTGCTGTTTTGTTCGTTCTTTTCACCGGCCATTATGTGTTGTGTATTATATATCTTGAAAACTAATTGAAAGAAATCGATTTTTTTTTTCTCTTTTACTTAGAAATTGATTGACAATCTAGTTATTTCTTACTTTACTTATATATATGTAGAACAGCGAAAGAGTTGTTGTTGTTTGTTCTCAGTTCCAAAACTTTTCGCAAAACGTTAACGTGTCAATTGCTACGTTTGTTTTTTTTCCGCTTCATACAAAGAAAGAAAAAAATAGTGTGGCAGGGTGATACAATACAATTCAATATGCTATCTTCTATTTCGGTATATAACCATAGGTATATATATCTTTATATGATTTAAAAACCTTTCCACTCCTCTTCTTCCTCTTGCTCTTCCTCATCTTCAGCTCCTTCTTCATCTTCAACTTCTTCGTCGTCTGCTTTCTTTTCTACTAAACCCCATCTAACCAGTCTTTCATCATCTAACAAATCTTCAACAATCTTCTCTCTCAGGACTTTACTGTTATTTATATCCTTCTGTAGATCAGTGAAAATTTCAATAAATTTACTTAATGGGGTATCTTTGACAAGTTTGGTAATTTCATCCTCTGTCTTCTCTTCGTCATCGTCATTATCAACTTCATCATCATGACCGGTAAGTAACCTTTCCCATTCATCCAATAAAATATCGATTATATGGAATGGAATACCATTGTAAACTTTCCTATCACCACTCAAAGGCAAATCTTTCAAAACATTCTTAATATACATGTCAACTAATTCATCATCCCAATTTCTGTTTTGTAAATATTTCAATTGATTGAATACAACTCTTCTCATAAGCAGTAAGTATTTATCTAATCTAAATCGATCAATATTGAACCATTCTAGACACATCACTTTCCAAAAACCTTTACTAAATTTGATAAATGCTGAATCATTTTCTTTGTCATCACCGTACAACATATATAACCCACCTAACTTATTTGCTAAACGCTGTTGTGGTCTTGGACGGTCACTAAACCACATGGCATAGTATAACCCTTTCCATAATTTATCATATTGAATCTGTTTAGCAGATTTAAACTGTTTACTCTCTAGAAATTTTTCTAGTGTCGTTAGAGCATTTTCTCTTACTTTTCTACTATTCGAAGATAGTTGTTTAACAAATGTAGAGGTTTCCATCTTTTGCTGCAATTGGATCTTCTTCTGTTAACGATGAGTGTATGTAGGTCTATTACTCTACTAATATTCAAATACATTTCATCTCATCGCGCATTTTTAATTTTCAAAGAAAATTTTTCAATATCACCGTAAAATATGATAATAAGGTAAGAGTTCATCTTTTAATCATATAGAGTTTTCAGTGCTTTTTTTGTCTTTTCATCCTGTATTGTACCTTTAGTATGTTGGGCTTGTAAGTTTGTCAAATCAAGAGGTTTCAATTTTTGTCCTTGTGTTTCTTTTGCCTTTTGTCTCTGTTGTTTCATCATTTGTTCATATTTCGTTGGATTAGCTATTAAAACATGTTCAACCTTCTTTTCATCCACAGCTGTGTCTTTAATTCCAGCTTTCTTGGATTCGACACGGGCAAATCTATTAAGCTCATCAAGTTCACGACCTTCACCTGTCAAGTGTCGACGGAACATATTAGATTTTTCATCAACAGATCCTAAATCATCGCTCATATATAATCTTGATTTAGGATCATACCTTGTTTCCTTCGAGTTGATATCGTTTAAATAAGCTGCTTTGTCTTCTCTCAATCTAACTGATGTCGTTATCAGTTTTGTGTTCTTATCATCATCCTTCTTCAATAAGCCTTTGGCATCCTTAAACAGTCCTAGTTTCATCAATTCAATTTCCTCGTCTGTGTCCCATAAATCTTCTTGTTTTGTATCCTGGGTTTGATTGTCCCCCTTCCATTGCTTCAAGACATCATTATATTCTTGTCCAGAATAACCGAACCATCTATCCTTCTTAGCATCCCAATCTAATTCGTTATCATTTCTAATCAAAACGTCACCATCACTAGTTGCCTGATTTCTCCCATCGTTTCTTGCTTTTCTGGGTCTCTCCAAACAATCACTCTTCAAGTGTCCCATCCCACCGCAATTATCACACTTCTTTTCACCGCTACGTTTATTCCTAACAAATGAATCACGAATGCCGAACCCAATCTTTGCCTCGTCATTGTTATCGATATCTAGTGTACTCTTTTGGCCCTGTGCCTGTCTATGATGGATTAAATAATCTTCTGATTCTGAAGAACCATAATACCATGGTTTTGCCTTAATATATTTTGGGATATGCTTATTTTCATTATTATTGGTCTCATTATTTCTAGTTCTTTTGTTATCTCTTCGATTGCTCATTTTCAAACCGGTTATATGTCGTATTCACCAAAGACTCCCTCTTATTACTAAGTTCAAGTCAATTATTTAGGGTCCTAGGCATCGCTGATGTCTAATGATTTGAAAGTTTTCAAAATTATATCATATCGCTTTCTAAAAAAAATATTCTTCCCCGCCAGGACTCGAACCTGGAATCTTCTGGTTCGTAGCCAGACGCCGTGACCATTGGGCCACGAGGAACAAGAATTTACAAAAAATTATTTTTAGGCTCTCTTTTATTGAATAAAAAATGAACTCAATAAATATTATACCTTTTTGTCTATTTTCGTACATTTCGTTCTGCTCTCTTGCCAATTTTAGCTCTTGAGATTATTGTTCAGTTTTAAGATCTGTAAACTATTTAATTTAAAATGTTTGGGTTTAAAGTATTGGTTTGACAGTACATTATTGAAGCTCATGTTGAATATATACTGGTTAAACCCATAAATGAGAAAATGTTATTATCTCATTTTTTTGACCTTCTTGGTTAGCTAAGGCGTCGGTGAACACATATATGAAGTTGATTTAAAACCAAGGTCACTAATCTTTTGTACTTATAACAATACAGAAAGGATAGATTTCTGACAGTTAATATCTATTGCCGTCATATATTTCTATTCTATACGATTAGACTATTGAGCCAAAATACTTGAGATCAAAATATATCTCTTAAATAAAGAAATGAGCAAAATAGTTCATAAATCAAATAAGTAGCGTAATATACCTCTAATCAATTACTAATTTAGTACATGGAAACAATAGAAATTTCTAACACAATCGCTATGCATTCGCTATACTGTAGTTTATCAAACATGAGTATATGGACTGTGTTGCGCATAGTATATGTCTTTCACAGAAAAATCATCCTTTTGTCATATGAATATATGAACAACTTACAATTCCTTGTATTACACTTAGCAATTTTAAAACAGCTATATTAACAATTCAAAGTCTAGGGTTATAAATATCACATTTTTCATTACCAACATCATTAACATTTATAATCTGATAATACCAAGAGGTATTTCATCGTAATATATATTTTTTTTGGATCAGATATTTCAAAAAGTTTACTTCTTGGCTTGACTATGTGCAGTCAAAGCAAAATTTCTGTTATCTTTTATTTCAATATCTTGATAATTTAGAACTTAGAAATTGAAGAGCAGGTAACAGTGCTTCTTTGTAACAATTGTGCCATAAGAAGGAAAAATACAGTTTCAACGAAAATGGAATTACCTGTGTGTTGATACTTCTTTTACGTCTTGGAACTATTAAAAAGCCTATTACTAATTACGATAAATCCATAAGCCATATGGACTATTGTTAACAGAAGTACAGAACAGAATTATATGGAGAAACTACCCACAATCTAAAAAGGTACCCCGGAATATATGCTAATACACGGTTACGCTCATTCATCTCATGTAATTTATACAACAAACGCAGTTTTTGCATTCAGAAGGTCAGCTTACATGCTATCTAGTCGACTTTGTAAATACTCGACTTATCAAGACTATAGAGAGAGAGAATACCAGAACTGGCATCATTTTCGCTAAAAAAAGCTACTTTTACAACATTTGTTTTCTGAGAAACCTTTCGATACATCTACTTACATAGAAAGCTGTATTGTTATCTCGCCCATATTCTTCCTCATCTTGGACGCGCTTCATTTTCCTCCGTTGTTTGACTTCGTCAGGGCACAGAGAAGGGAGTTTTATAATTACCTGATTCGTTCTGTTTTGTCATCAGGATAGATGTAACAGATGCCTGTTAAGTTAAATGTCGCCATCAGATCCCTTTTCCAATTGCATATCTCAACTTTACTTATTATTTGACAATTTAGGTAATCGTATAGATCTCATTCTTTTTAACTCGAAGAAACCACTATATATAACGATATTCCCCGTTTTTCACCAACAATTTGCAATCCAACCCATTCGCTAGTTTAATAAAAGAGAAATCCAAGGTTTTATTGGAGTTACATTTCTAACTATTTTGCACTTCATTTTTTTTTTTTGCTATATAATTATTATAAAAATAACTCCCAGCCTATCATATTATGAAGTTTGGTAAGCAGATATTAGATAAATCAGTGCCGCAATGGAGACACAATAACATTGATTATCAAAAGTTAAAGATTGCTATCAAGAGAGCTACAACGGCTAGTTCAAGTCCTCAAACTGATATTGACAATTTAACAAAATGTACCAACATATTCTTGGAACAATTTGATGTAGTAAATCTATTTACCACATTAAAGATTAAAGAGGTGTCCTCCAAAATTATATCTATTGAAACACTGATAATTAAATATTCACAGCAAATAACAAACCCTAACATCAATTTTGCGCACCCTGAAGACTCTAAAAAGGCATTGAAGATGATAAGAAATGCAACAAGCAAATGTAATAAAGAACTGAAAATGCTATCAAGGTATCTTATTTTACAAAAGATTGCTACACGTAAATTGTTCAAGAAATTTATAAAATATTATCCACCAGGTACAGCAGCAGCAGAGGCTTACATCAACAAATTAAAGGAGTCTGAACCATTAAAAGAAGGCTACGAAGGTATCTCATACATGACACTAGATTTAGATCCTTATTTATTGGAGATATCTTTAATTATGGATATTTTGGACGACCTAGACGCCAAGGCATTAAAAAATATCGATCTAATTGAGTCTTCATTAGTATTGCCAAAGAAGTCTATCAGATTGTCGAGTAATCATAGCAGCGTCAACTCCTTATCTTTTGACCATAAACAAATAACATCAGTTTTGAAATATGATAAATTATTTATGAATAAATGTAAACCTGTCCAAAGATTCTTACTATCATCAGAGAATACAGAAGAATTCAAATTTATGTTAATTTCTTTAAAATATCAAATTTTAGACGATAAGATTATTTCTACATCTAAAGATATCCTCCATAGTACAGGCTATGTACCAAATTCGCAGGCAAATACATCAATAAGGTCAGTTAAATCATTCAGCAAACTTCCAAATGTCACAACTTTTTCACCTTTGATAGAAACTTCAAGATCATCTTCAAACAATACCATCCAGCATCCCAGAAATTCGATTAGCGGTAAGTCATCTAGGTCGGATATAACTATGACATTATTAGCACCATCGCAAAAATTACACGATAAAGATGTAATGTCAGAATTGTTTGCTAGTAATGAATCTTTCAATCAATACCCCGATGTACTTTTACGTAATGATGAATCCTTGGATTGTTTAGTTATGTGTCATGTTGGTGGGTTAAGAGACCATGTTGTGACAGAATCACTAACATATGAGTATATGAGAAGCCAAATTGAACCGACACAAACTTCAACAAGACAACGTCAAAATCAATTATCACCATTGAACAAGTTAGTTATAGAATGGATTCAATCTCATAATTTAAAGGCGGTAGAACCTATATTGACATTCAAGAGAACAAGATTTTTGTCCACCTATAATGAGGATACATATTTAATTACCCTAGATGAGGAGATCACTATAGGTAATGCTGCAACATTTCCACATTCTATTTTTGAAATAAAAATGCTTAGTGGAAATGGCATGGACAAACTAACGAGCACCGCATCTTCAGTCAATGGTGAGTTTAATAAAGGTAATACAGATACCAAATTAGCGTTATTAAGCGAATCCCTAATTGAAAACAAAATTCAATGCTATCCTGTTCAACCGTCATTGACTTTATGGAACCTATGCTTTACATTGAAAGATACTAAGGACATACAAAATGATATGTTCTCATTCATACTGAGAGATGAGTATGTTATTGAAGATTTATTAACTGCCAATGAATTTTTTGAATTAGGTAAGGATAAAGTTTTGGAATTATGTTCCTTGAAGTTTCAAACGAAGTTCAAACAGAACCTAACCATGGATGAGAGCAACATGATATCCAAACGAAACTCAATGAAATTATTAAAAAATGATAAAGTGAATAATAAACCGAGTGAACTTCAAACTTCTCAAAAACAAAGAGGTAGACAAAGAGAACGGGCAACAGAAACTATTCGTTACTGGAACGAATTTGATGATGAAGAGGCAAGCATAAACAATCAAAATTTTTATATTGATGACTATGCTGACTCTGATTTCCAAAATACATTAAAAGATAATGGATTTATTAAATTTGACAAGAACTTTATAAATTCGATGTTCAGAACCTGTCAAAAACTACGAAAGCTATTACATTTACCATATACTTTGCCTGCTACAAGAATTAGTATTGAACCAACAGGATACGGGTCTATATCCATAGATAATACTGATACGCTCACATGTCCAGAAAATGAAGATATTGAACAATTAATACAATTCCAGGAGCAAGATATGGATGAATCTGCTTCAGTATATGAATTTAAACACGACGAAATTATCTCCTTCATGTACCTCTCTGCATTAATTACCTCGTGCATAACTTCTGGAATATGTTTGATGATTATTTTGGAGTTATTTCGAGATGAACAGCAAAATATAGAGGTCGAAAATGTAAAGTTGCTGATAGCTATCATCATCTTATCGTTATTAATATCTTTATTTTTAATTTCTGGGGGATTACTTTTATTGTTCAGTAGATTTACCTTTGCACCATGGTGGCATTACTTATCATGTTTTATTGTTTTTTTTATGGTTACTTGTACAGTCTGTTATGGTATTGTTGAAATATTTACATGACTGGCTATTTTTTTACACATCGAAGGCCCTAATTCTATCATACCATTGGCATCTTTGCGTTGTCTTTCATAGGATTCATTAGGCGAATTTATATATCATATAAATGAATTTATAGAGAATTTACATTAAACCGAGGGACCTTGCCTCGAAAGACATACTAGTCGAACGCTCTTTTTGTAAAATGATGCCATGAACTGCGTGAATATTGGATGAATTTGGTTCATACCAGCTTTCGTGACGGCTTAGACTGTCTAAACCGAAACTAGAGGAATCATTTGCCTCTACCTCTCTTGTTGTTCTGAAATGATCATCGCTTTTATTGTCATCATGCTTACCAATATCGATTACTTGGTCATCTTCCTCACCTATAGCACTACTAACTTCCAAACCTATTCTACTGTCTTCAATATTTTCATCGAAATCCTGTATATTTTTACTGTCATTACCAAACCATTTATATCTACAACACCAAATAAAATGTGACACTGCAATCCCAAGTTCCAAAACAGCGACAACGCAGTAAAGTACTATACCCATAATGTCCATATTTCCCAGTACAACACTAATAATAGAAAACCACGCTCCCATAGAATCAATTAACAGAAATAGGAAATTAATACCAACGACACGTCCTTTTCTCTTGGCCAATTCAAAATATGGTGGAAGCAGACCCACACCTAGCAGCACAGCTGCCAATATACCAAATATCAAATCTGGCCAAGTAATTCCTCTGTCATATAACGGTCTTAACCATAGAATAAATCCAACTTCCATAGCCACATCAGCTACAATGATGCCAATTACTATCAATATGATCTTAAACTTAGGAAGACTGACTGGTGGATAGTAACAACTCTGTACAAAACTGACAGCACAGAAAAACATAAATAGATGAGGTTGAATTTGAAGTATGACGTTACCCCTACTAACACAGAAGTAAATAGCGAATGGAATACCTGATATTACCCAGAGGAACATCATTACAGGTGGAAGACCTGTACAGTCCTTACGCTTGTAGTTGTATACAATCTGAGGGATTAGTTGAATACACCAACATACAGTAGCAACTGTACCAAGTGCAGTTGCTGCACGTTCTGAGATCATAATTTATATCCCGTTACTATTTGGCTCAATCTATGCAAAGTTGAATTTTGTCAGTTATTTAAGTCTAGATAAAAAATACTTAATCCAACGAGAAATCAAGATGTCAGATCTAAAATATACATATATATGCACATGCATTTTGGTAAGAAAAAAATTAATTAGTCTATTCGTCGATCTAAAATAAATCTTGTTATCGGTAGAGTTTATTCAGATAAGCGATGGGTCGGAGTGACTCGTACTTTCACTGACCCTGCGTCTTGTAAGAAACGGCCCGACAGAAAAGCAAAAAGAAAAAAATTCAGCTTGAAAGTGGATTTTTGGGCAACAAGAGGCATTCGCTATTGATTTACATTTAAAGGTTTTCCACGTGGATAACAATGGGTTCCCTAAGGGAATAACAAAACCTTCATGTTGTCAGCATCAGAGTCTGTTAATAACAAAGATCAAAAACGTGTGCTTATATCGTTCGAGTATGGTCAGAGAAAAGCCGATTTTGAAACGCATTGATGATATATAACACTAAAGATACGTTTTGAAGTTAGTTAAGCGTATAGATGATTAAATAATAAATAAATAAATAAATAATATGGTCGGGAACAAGAAAAATCTTTTCTTTAAGAGAAAGAAAAGGGGAACATAATTTAGGACATCTATATAACATAAAGGAATTTTTTTTTCCTACTTCTTTAATCTACATTAAACTTTGAACCCTTTATTATGATTTCTTGCATGCTATTAAACACCGGTACTGTCTAAGAAGAAGTAGTTACCGGATAATTTTTGCTCTTTATCCATTTGAGAATCCAATTTGTTAATTCTAGGTCTAAATGAGTTTGGATCTCTTCTGAATGTGACATTCAAGTTCTTTAAGAATCTGTTACAACCAGTTAATAAAGATTCAGGAGCTCTAGCGTGAGCATTCTTAGAAGGTTCACCATCAAAGACAATAACTTTATCGGCTAAGTATGTAGCCATGATGAAATCGTGCTCGACAATGAAAGCGGTCTTCTTGTTGTGTAAAATAAATCTTCTAATAACCTTGGAACAAATAATACGTTGTTCAGAATCTAAGTAAGCGGATGGTTCATCGATTAAGTAAATATCAGCTGGAATACCTAAAGCAAGGACAATAGCAACTCTTTGCAATTCACCACCAGATAAATGTTGAACTTCTTGATCGATGATGTCATCAATTCTTAATGGCTTAACAACATCAGTTTGAAATTGTGGGTTTAAGAATTGAGCTCTGATCTTTTTGAAGAATAATTGTCTAACAGTACCAGGGAACTTTGGTGCAATTTTTTGTGGTTTCATGGAGACATTTAATTTTGGAACATCTTCGTTATTATCTGCAGGAATTGCACCAGCTAATAATTTAATTAAAGTTGTCTTACCGGTACCATTCTCACCCATCATGACTAAAATTTCGGAATCAGAGAATTCACCTTCTTCAACATTTAAGACGAAATCACCTTGTGTACGTTTCATACTTGGATAACTGTAAGCACGAGTAGCATCGTTCTTTAAGTCATCACCAGCTTCGGTTAATCTGAATTGTAAAGCTTCAGTTCTGAATCTTAAATTTTCAGATGGAATGTGACCGTCTAAGAAAATATTAATACCTTCTCTAACGGATGATGGTAAAGTAACAACACCGTAAACTGATGGAACACCATAAATGATACAGACGAAATCAGATAAATAATCTAACACGGACAAATCATGTTCGACACAAATGACATATTTTGTTGGTTCTAACAAATCTCTGATAATCAAAGCGGCATTTAAACGTTGTTTGACATCTAAATATGAGGATGGTTCATCAAACATATAAACATCTGCTTCTTGGACACATGACATACCAATGGCAAATCTTTGTAATTCACCACCAGATAACTTACTAATATCTCTATTTAAGACATTTTCCAATTGTAACATTTTAATGTAACGTTTAACATCTTCTGGAGTCTTTTCCATTCTTAATTTCAATAATTCGCCAACTTTTTGAACTGGGCCTTTAATGGCTCTTGGTAAATTATCGACGTATTGTGGTTTAATGATTGCCTTGATATCATCTTCTAGCATTTTGGTGAAATAATTTTGTAATTCTGAACCACGGAAGTATCTGATAATTTCTTGCCATTCAGGAGGATCTTCATAACGACCTAAGTTTGGTTTTTGCTTACCAGCTAAAATCTTTAAAGCTGTAGATTTACCAATACCGTTAGTACCGACTAAACCTAAAACTTGACCTGGTCTTGGTGTTGGTAATCTATGTAATTTGAAACTGTTAGCAGAGTAACGATGGGTAGTATGCGATTCCAAGTCAGTTGGTAAATTAATAATTTGAATAGCATCAAATGGACATTTCTTGACACAGATACCACAACCAATACATAGAATTTCAGAGATAAACGCAATCTTCGAAGTTGGAGTAACTTCAATACATAATTTACCTGTCTTAACGACTGGACATGAACGTTTACATTCTTGACGACATTTCTTTGGCTTACACTTATCAGCACTGACAATAGCAATACGACTATTCTTATCACTCATTTTTTTTATGGACTCGTGGCTATATGTATGTAATAATTATACCTTCTGAATCGAAATCTAAAATCTTTAATTCAAAAATAGTTACAAGTACAAGAACAATGTTAAATTTTTTATCCCCAGTTACAAGTCGATGGTGTTGACGATTACAAATACATAAAAATTTTCCAGTTTTTTTCCAGCTTGAACGATGCGATTTTGATATTAAAAAATTTTCAGCCTAAACGGGTAACCCCATATATCGGTGCTTCCAAGAAGATTGAACAGTCTATTAGTGAAATGGGATGGTAGTAATGATAAGTTGGAACAGTTCGGATGATAGAATTGGTATCGAGTTTGTTATTAGGATTCTAACCCAATTTATGTAAGATTTAAGATTATGAACATTATGATAGCCTGGCATTTATATTACATTTATTAAGCACCTTGACATAGGATGCCAAATCAGTGCCTTGGCTAACTGTTAAGTTGTAAATAATACATATAAATAAATTATGTTTATACTAGATACTACTTGTTACTATTTATTACCATTTTCTTATGTTTAAATGAAGAAAGCGTATAACTCAACTTTTTTTCAATTTGTTTCAAAGGTTGAGAAATAGAAAGATCTCATTCAAATAGGCAACTATGGTTAACATGATCATGATAATGCCCCTAGAGAGTTCCAATTTTGTTTACTATCGTTGTTGTCCCTTGTCCCATTCATTAGTTGAAACGACAGTGAAAAACAAACGTATCCCGATTTGATATATTGGGACAAATATCTTCGCTACGGGAGTCCTGTTTTATATAGTGTATATCCGTTTACTATCTTTTCATTGAAACATAAGATTGCATTAAACTACACTAAAACGTCGATCATCTAATTTTTTATTCATTCGTTTGAGTATACCACTTTATTTCTTTTATACACGCTGCTTTAATATACAGATCAGTACATATTCGCAACTAAACCCTGACTATATGTCATATTGATCTAACAATCAGGGGCCCATATTTATAACTATAGAACAGCATTTTGATATCTCACGGATACATTCACTGCATTTTATTCAGAACAATCGCTAAAATATTATTATAATTGCATATTTCCTTCTTTCTAATCATTCTTCTTTATTCAAATTCTTTCACATTTCTTTGCATTATATTTCACACAACCATCTAATTTCTGTTATGACTCTACATAAACCTTTTTTACACAAATCACAATTTCATGACACAAGTGCATCAGTATCCAGTTCTATGACTACTGCCAACATCAGTTCAGCTGATGATGACGATGACATACCATTTACAAAGCTACAAAAACTAAACCAATCAAACAATACGTCATCATCTCCAGATATGGAGATCACATCCTTTTCCTTATCAAATTCATATAACAAAGATAACTCTGATCCATCTTCTTCTGAATTTGATGAAGAGGATTACCATCATCTTTTGGAATCTGATATAAATAGTGAAGACGAACAGCATGTTAACCATGACAAAAGTTACGAAAAGGCACTTAATGAAGAGCCCAAGAACCAACTAAGAAAAAGGCAAGTTCAAAATTTAACCTCGACTGAGGACTCTTCCCCTTCTTCGCTGTCATTATCTCCCATAATAGAAAATAATGAAATCGACTTTATACTATCACATAGGCTGAAAGCAAGCAGCAATTTTTCCAAATTCAATGAATTCTTGCCAACAGTGCAACAATGTGAATTAAATCTAGAGTTCTTAATTAAATGGTCGAGAAAATCGCATATCCATAACACATGGGAACCATACAATCTATTAATGCAAGGAAAGAATAACATTGATAAGATACAGCATTATTGTGAGGAGCACGTTATTGGACTTCAAAAGAAAAAATTAAATATTAATACTAGCAAAGAGGAATTAGAGGCCCTAAATATCGAGACAGAGATTAGGTTAACTTCATATAATGATTTTAAAGTTCCTGAACGTATAATAGAAAGTAGGCAAATAAATTTATCAACTGGAGGAACTAAACAAGAGTTTCTTATCAAATGGCATAGATTAGGTTACGAAGATGCCACATGGGAAACTGAAGATGTTGCTCTTTTAATTCCAGATCAGTTAAAATTTTTCAAAAACAGGTCAAAATCTACAATTCTTCCTCAATATTCGTCTAATTACGTGAAAGAAAGACCACGATTTGAAAATCTACGCACCCAACCTTTATTTATCAAAGGCGGAAAATTGACTGATTTACAATTAAACGGTATCAACCAATTGGCTAACCGCTGGTCACAAAATTTAAATGTTATCCTTACGGATAATGTTAATGTTGAGATTCAAGTCGTGTCTTTTATAAGCTGGCTTATATTTGCAAGACGACAAAACGGACCTCATTTAATAGTTGTACCAAATTCTTCCTTACAAATATGGCATGATATATTTGTCAAATGGGTTCCAAATTTGAATGTTTTAAGTTATTCGGGTTCTGCAACCTCGAGAAAGATTATAAGAGATCTAGAGTTTTTCACAGATGAATTAGTAGACTCTAAAAGACAGTGCATTAAGTTCAATGTTTTGTTAACTACTGATACGTATTTATTGAAAAGTAATGATGAATTGGAAGATATACATTGGCAAAATGTTGTCATAGATAATCTACAAGAATTTATAAGGTGTAAATCCTTCGAGAAACTTAGCTCTTATCAAATGACAAATAAGCTGCTACTAACAAGGGCACCAATTCAGAATTGCTTGGCAATATTGCATCCCTTAACTGAATTCCTATCTGTTGCTAATGAAAAAGATGTTAGTCTTAATACAACAGAAGAAGAACAGTTACGTGTGCTCAAAAATATGGTGGAGCCATTTTTATTACAACCTTCTCAGGCAGGTACTGAACAAACAAAATCTCAAGCGTTAGAATACATGCTACCAGTGGAATTAACTAGTGTACAAAGGCAAGAATATAGAAATAGCTTATCTGAAAACTATAAGTTTTTGAATTCTTCGTCACCAATTGACAATCAAATAGAGAGCCTATGGTTAAAGTTAAGAAAAATCTCAAATTATCCATATTCTGAAATTACAGAATTTCAAGGCGATGATACTGTTTCTGGTTTAACTGAATCATCGGGAAAGATGACAGTACTTGACCTATTACTTTCTAAACTAATTTCAGATGGCAAACGAATTGTGATCATTTCACAACTGCTTGACACATTGGAGGCCATAAGCATTTATTTAAATGCCAAAAACGTGAAATTTCAAAAACTTAATGGGATATTATCATCAAATCAACAACTCGCCGCAATTGACCATTTTAATGAAAAAAGTTCCGCAGATAAAATTTTCTTACTATCTACCCAGGCTAGTAAGTTAGATTTTAGTCTAACAAACGCTCAAGAGCTGGTATTTTACGATTCAGGGTGGGACCCATATCAAGATGAACTTATTATCAAAAAGTTAATGTTAGACCAAGACCCCAATAACATTACTGTTTATAGACTTTTTTCAAATGCTACTATTGAAGAATCAATTTTAGAGAGAGGAAGTAAAGTTCTATTACTGAAAGAGTTATTTACAATATTAGGTGAGCCAGAAGATATCCTTGAGGTAAAGGGGATCGATCTAAGAGGTTCTTCACCCAATACCATTGAGATGTTGCGAATCATAAAGACTAGCGCGGGTAAGATATTTAAGCACTCATCGGATGATGCACAGAATAAACCTGATTATAAAGCTATTTTAAAAACTTTGGGGCGTTTTGAGACTACACCTAATTTAGAAGTGGTCCAAATGGGAAATGCACGCAATGAAGTAGAAAAGTTGATAGAACACTTTAATGGCGCAAACAATGTCGATATAAGTTGGGAAGATATCATTCCTGCATCCAGTAAATTACCAAATTGGAAACAATCAGAGCTTGAAAGATCGAAAGACTTGGGAAATTCCAAAGCGATAAACTCTGCGGTACATAAGGATAAAGTTAAGGAAAACAAAAAAAGTAGAGATAGTGTTAAAACTATTTATGACAGTGAGTCAGAAAATGATAGCTATGAAGATGATGATGAACCAATAAGCAAACCGAGAATTCCAGAGCACGAAGTCCGTTCCCTTTATAATGCCGTCATGCAATATGGTGATATCAAACAACCGAAGAACAAGCCCTTACTGAATAAACTCATTGATCTTAATTCCAAAATAAACTACAATGTTTTATACAAGGAAATGATAGAGGATGCTGAAAGGGCCTTGAATAATGATAAAATCGAAAAAGCCAAAACTTTACAAGAAGATGAAATGTACATCGAAAACCATTTTGACATGCATGCCTTTAATAGAAATTATAGGCACGACGCTACTATTATTAAACCTAGAGATCCACTTAGGGACAAAAATCCTGTGCCCTTTACATTTTATCGTGTAAAAGGTTTAAGTGCTGAAAATCTTATTAGGAGACTAAGCAACTTGAAAACTCTTAATTTTTACATTGATTCATATTGTAACAAAGAACCATTGAGATTCACATTTAAAAATATCTATCCAAAAACCGTTCAAAATTGGTCATGCAAATGGACATTGGAAGATGATCAACATTTGGTTGCAGGTGTGTATATGTATGGTTTGACATGGCAGAAAATCAAAGACGATATTCGTTTAGGGCTTGCTAATAAGATATTTTTGAACAATAGTCAGCCAATCAGATATAAGCGTATTGCAAACTATGAACAGGCAAAAGCGTTGATGAAAAAGAAGATGTCTCCAACAGGAATGCATTTAGCTAACAGATTTGATTATTTAATGAGAATTTTGAGCGAAGATATTGAAACCTTAGAACAAATTTCTAAGAAAAACTACAATGAGAAAACAGAAAGTATAAACTTTCTCAAAAATCTTCCTGCTGGTCCAGCCAACAAAAGTAGATCACAAGGTTCTAGCTCTAGTAGATCAAGGTCAATTTCTCCATTATTATCACTGTCGTCGTCTCCATCCCCATTTATAGCTGTCTCCTCAGACAAGAGTATTAAAAATATTGATAGTTTTATGAAAGCGTTACCAAAGGGGCCCGCAAATAAAAGATCAAGAGAACAATCCAAAGCGTCATTAGATACCCAAGAGAACAAAAAGTTGAAATCCTTCCCGAAAGGACCTGCCTCATTGAGTAAGGATTCAAATAGTCAAAAAAAGGAATTGTTGTCGTTGAAGAAGCCAACTGATCAGGCCCTATCCGATAAAGAATATGATAGCATGGATGAGGAGATGTGCAGACATGCAATGGAAAAAGTGCGCCCATCTTTTAAAAGATTGAAGAATGGTGGTAAAGGTTTAGATCGCAAGGAATGGGCAAGAATACTTAAACATGAATTGACAACAATAGGTGATCATATTGAGATACAGAAATATTTATCATCAAAGTTACAGCCTGAAAAATACTGTATACATCTCTGGTCATATAGTTCAAAATTTTGGCCGGCTAAAGTGAAAAGCACGAAGCTGATGGACATGTATTCTAAAATCAAAAAGAAACAATGACCTTATTAGATTTTAATTATATAAATTATACAAATAATTGACATTATAAACATAACTGTCACTAACATTCGTTATCTGCTTATTTGTTGTCTCTTGAGAGTTCTATAATTCACACGTTATTTTACCCGAATGTTTCTAATTGAATTGTAATGGCGCGCCACAAGGGAAGAAAGAATAAAATCAAGAAAAAACTGATTGATAAAGTCAATGTTGGAACAGTATTAAATATATTCATTAAAGGTTAAGTTCTGCCCTTGATCAAAAAAATACCTGCAACAAAGAGTATTAATATGGCCTCTTTACCAAAGAGAATTATAAAAGAAACTGAAAGGTTAGTCACTGATCCAGTTCCCGGAATCACTGCAGAACCGCATGATGACAATCTACGTTACTTCAAAGTGAGTATTGAGGGCCCAGCTCAATCTCCTTATGAAAATGGTATATTTCAATTAGAATTATATTTACCAGATGATTACCCAATGGAAGCACCAAAAGTGCGTTTTCTCACCAAAATTTACCACCCAAATATTGATAGACTAGGTCGTATATGTCTAGATATCCTGAAAACTAACTGGTCACCAGCACTACAAATCAGAACTGTACTACTTTCTATTCAGGCTTTATTGGCTAGTCCTAACCCAAATGATCCTTTAGCTAATGATGTCGCTGAGGACTGGATCAAAAATGAGGAAGGTGCCAAGGCTACCGCCAGAGAATGGACAAAGAAGTATGCTCAAAAGGTGTAAACCAGACGTTAACTTTGACAACCTTACAATGTTGCTATATAAGATATGTATAGTCATGTATTTTTGTACTTAATGTTTTATGAATTCAGCCAACTTTTGTTACAAGTATATAATATGAGAATTTTTTTTGATTTAAGATAGTTGTTCTTTTCTGAATTTACAAACTTCTTTTTTAAACATTGAAACTAAGGCAAGTCCTCTGTTCAATTAGAAGATCCAATAAGACCCTCTCTTGTATTTCTTCTGCATCTTCTTCTTCTTCTTCTTCCACGGATTCAAATTTGATAAATTTCAATATGAAATAGATCGAAGTTCCGCAATTTTGTTGTACCGATTTCCGTCCATGAAAAGCTTAAAAAAAGAAAATCATGAATTGGAAACATACTACAATTAACTAAAAGAGTTATTCTAGATTTAATCTAAGACAAGTAATATCCTATTAACTATACCATACACATCTTCTGCCCAGGTGTGATTGGCAATTAATTTGAAAAGTAATCATTGGACTAGTGCCAAGCAACGGGATAAAAGACCGCGAATAGAATGCCTCAGTCACTAAAACAAGATTCGCAGGATCAGAAAGATAAAGAAGATGTGATGTCTCCTTTTGACGACACATTCAAGTTTGAATCAACGGAGGATTTTAACGACATTATGGATCTGGGCACTCCATCGGATGATATCGGTATGAGTAACGATGATAGACATTCTTTTCAACCTACTCCGATACTGGGAAAATCAGGTAACTTCGAGGAAATAGAGATAATAGATGACAAAGAAGGTAATGATCTATCCAATAGTAAACATACTGAGCATAAGAGAAATATACAAAGACTTCGCATGGGTACTAAAAGAAACAATAAAGGCAGAATGAATATTGATAGAGCAAAAACCTTGAAATGGGCCCAAAAAAATATACATGATACATTTGATGAATTCAAAAAGAAAAATAATGACGATGATGATGACGCAAGAAGAAATCGTTCTGATGAGCTAAGAACAGTGTATTATAATATGCCACTACCACAGGACATGTTGGATGAGGATGGGTTGCCCATCGTAGAGTATTCGCGTAATAAGATTAGAACCACGAAATATACTCCATTAACATTTTTTCCAAAAAATATTATGTACCAGTTTAATAACTTTGCTAACATATATTTTTTAGTGTTGCTTATTTTAGGTGCTTTCCAAATCTTTGGTGTACCTAATCCCGGTTTAGCTGCAGTCCCTCTAATTGTCATTGTTATTCTTACTGCAATTAAGGATGGTTTTGAAGATTCTAGAAGAACTATTCTGGATATGGAAGTCAATAATACTAAGACCCATATATTATCTGGCATAGACAATGAAAATGTTCCATTCGATAATGTATCTCTATGGAGAAAATTCAAAAAAGCAAACACCAGATTAGTCATGAGATTATTCCAATACGTCAATGAACATACCACAGGAACTGGTAAAGAAGCAAGGAAACAACGTAAGAGACAAGAAATGAGATTAAAGAAAATCGGTAAGAGCCTGCCTCGTAATTCTTTGGATTCCGTTCAAAGCTATAGAGTGTCGGCTGATTATGCACGTCCTTCCTTGGATTATGATAATGTCAATTATGACGATGATAATTTAAACCATGGATCTAACGTTATTGACAAATCACTACCAATAAGGACAGATTGTAAATTTAAAAAAAATTACTGGAAAAATGTCACTGTCGGTGATATCATTCGTATTCATAACAACGATGAAATACCCGCTGATGTTGTCTTAATATCTACCTCGGATTCCGATGGTGGTTGCTATATTGAAACAAAGAATCTAGACGGTGAAACAAATTTGAAGGTTAGACAAGCTTTGAATTGTACCAATAGCATAAGAAGCTCTCGTGATATTGCAAGGTCAAGGTTTTGGGTAGAAAGTGAAGGTCCACACGCAAATCTTTACTCCTACCAAGGTAATTTAAGATGGGAAGACTCATCTGATAATAAGATGCTAAAAAATGAACCAATTACAATTAACAATTTGCTTCTTCGTGGTTGCACTTTAAGAAACACAAAGTGGGCCATGGGTATAGTCATTTTCACTGGTGATGATACTAAGATTATGTTAAATGCTGGTGTAACTCCGACTAAAAAGTCAAGAATTTCAAGAGAATTAAATTTATCAGTCTTAATTAATTTCGTGTTTCTTTTTTGTCTCTGTCTAATTGCTGGTATTGTTAACGGTGTATATTATAAAAGAACACCAGAATCTAGAGACTTCTTTGAATTTGGTACAATTGCCGGTAACCCTGCAACAAACGGTTTTGTTTCTTTCTGGGTCGCAGTGATCTTGTATCAATCTTTAGTCCCAATTTCTTTGTACATTTCGATTGAAATTATCAAAACTGCACAAGCTATATTCATTTATTTGGACGTATTACTCTACAACGCAAAATTGGATTATCCGTGCACTCCGAAATCATGGAATATATCGGATGATTTAGGTCAAGTCGAGTATATTTTCTCTGATAAAACAGGTACGTTAACGCAAAATGTTATGGAATTTAAAAAGTGTACGATCAATGGTGTTTCTTATGGCCGTGCTTATACGGAAGCTTTAGCTGGTTTAAGAAAAAGACAGGGTATAGACGTTGAGGAAGAAGGACGCCGTGAAAAAAAAGAAATTGCTGAAGACAGGGAAGAAATGATAAGTGCTTTGGAAAGATTATCTAATAATTCACAATTCTATCCAGATGAAGTCACATTTATCTCCAAGGAATTTGTTCACGATTTGGAAGGCTCTAGTGGTGAAATACAGAAGAAATGTAATGAACATTTTATGTTAGCTTTAGCGTTATGCCATTCTGTTTTAGTAGAACAAAACGAAACAGATCCTAATAAACTTGACCTGAAAGCTCAATCACCTGATGAAGCTGCACTTGTCACTACAGCGAGAGATGTTGGTTTCAGTTTTATCGGTAATAAGAAAACAGGTATAATCATTGAGGTTCAGGGGATTCAGAAAGAATTTGAGATTTTGAATATATTAGAATTCAACTCTTCAAGAAAAAGAATGAGTTGTATTGTCAAAATTCCAGGTACCTCTGTAAATGACGAACCAAGAGCATTATTGATTTGTAAAGGTGCTGACTCTATTATCTACTCAAGATTAGATCGTAAAAATAATGACGCCACCTTATTAGAAAAGACTGCTTTACATTTAGAACAATATGCTACAGAGGGATTAAGAACGTTGTGTGTTGCTCAAAGAGAGATATCATGGTCTGAGTATCAAGTATGGAATGAAAAGTACAACATAGCTGCTGCATCGTTAACTGATAGAGAAGAAGAGCTTGATCATGTTGCTGATATCATTGAACGTAACTTGATTTTACTTGGTGGTACTGCTATTGAAGATAGATTACAGGATGGTGTTCCAGATTCTATTGCCTTATTAGCTGAAGCTGGTATCAAATTATGGGTTTTGACTGGTGACAAGGTGGAAACCGCAATTAATATTGGTTTTTCTTGTAACGTTTTAAACACGGATATGGAACTACTAGTATTAAAAACCGACGGTGATGATGTTAAATCTTTAGGGAACACGCCAGACGATATTGTCTCATCTTTACTTTCAAAATACTTGCAAGAGAAATTTTCTTTAACTGGTTCACAACATGAATTGGAAGAAGCAAAGAAAGAACACGGTCTACCGAAAGGTGAATTTGCTGTGATTATTGATGGTGAAGCTTTAAAGCTTGCATTAACTGGTGATGATATGAAAAGAAAATTTTTATTGTTGTGCAAGAATTGTAAAGCAGTTCTTTGTTGCAGAGTATCTCCGGCACAAAAGGCAGCAGTAGTGAAATTGGTCAAAAATTCCTTAGATGTCATGACACTTGCAATTGGTGATGGTTCGAATGATGTTGCAATGATTCAATCGGCCGATGTTGGTGTTGGTATTGCCGGTGAAGAAGGTCGTCAAGCTGTCATGTGTTCCGATTTTGCAATTGGTCAATTCAGATATGTCACTAGATTATTATTAGTCCATGGTAGATGGTGCTATAAGAGACTGGCTGAAATGATACCACAATTTTTCTACAAAAACGTTATCTTCACAATGGCTTTATTCTGGTATGGTGTTCACAATAATTTTGATGGGTCATATTTATTTGAGTTCACTTACTTGACATTTTATAATCTAGCATTTACATCAGTTCCTGTTATCTTAATGGGTGTGTTAGATCAAGATGTTTCGGATAAAATCTCTATGATTGTACCACAATTGTATCGTTCTGGTATTTTAAGACTGAATTGGAATCAAACCAAATTTATCTGGTATATGTTCGATGGTATTTACCAATCAGTCATATGTTATTTTTTCCCATTTTTGATTTATCGTCGTAACATGGTTGTCACTCAAAATGGTCTGGGGTTAGATCATAGATTCTATGTTGGTGTTCCCGTTACTGGTATTGCAGTCATTTCCTGTAATCTTTACGTCTTACTGGGGCAGAGAAGATGGGATTGGTTCACTGGATTTTTCATCTTCTTGTCAATTATTGTGTATTTTGCATGGACAGGTATCTGGTCAAGTTCTTACAACAGTTTAGAATTTTACAAGGCAGCTGCTAGAGTGTATGGATCCCCGGCTTTTTGGGCTGTACTATTTGTTGGTGTCTTTTTCTGTCTACTACCAAGATTTACATATGACTGTATTCAGAGACTATTATTTCCTAATGATATAGATATTGTTAAAGAGATGTGGAAAGTTGGTTATTATGATAAATATCCAGCAGATTATGATCCAACAGATCCTGATAAACCCAAAATCAGAATGAGTTATTTACTTCCTTCAAAGAAATTTTTCGGCGACGGAGTTAATGAGGGGTACGATGATGACCTCAATAATGCTGTAATCGGATCACAAGACGATTCTAGGGAATCTGTTATTATCGAAGAGATCCCTATGGAAGTTATGGATAAATCTGGATTAAGTAAAGAGGAGGATAGAAAGGGCAGTAGTAAGAAATGGACAACCTCGCCAAGTAGGTACGTCAATGGTAGAAGAAGTACCACGGTTCCTAGACATACAACATCATTAGAACGCACGCGGGAAGAAATGTTAGCATCTAATCAATTAGATAATAGGTATTCGGTTGAACGGGCAAGGGCATCGTTGGATCTTCCAGGGCTAACGCATGCGGCAACATTATTGAACGAAGAAAAAAACTCGAGACAATGAGAACGAGATTACCTCATGGGTTTCCAATTACCTGATAATAGGAAATTATATGTACAATAGAATGTTCGGACCTAAATCATACATTAAAAAACATGCACAGAAAAAAAGAAAAAAATTAAAATAAGATAATAAACGATACAGTACGTTACATTACCGCAGTATACAGAATTATATGGTAACAGATTATTAGAAATATATCTGTTTTGTATATAGCACCTCAGCATTTATATATTATTTTAATAATATACATTAAAATTCTCATTCGAATGTGGTGAATGCATAAAGTTAATAAAGAATTTTTCTCCAGAGGTTACTATATCAATAAAGTCAATAGTGAATTATTTCGGATTGAATGATGATGGGTGTTGCAACACGATAAAACCAGGAAAGCAGAGAAATGTTATTAGAAAGTTAATATTTTCTTTCAACGAATAGAAAGTAAGAGTCAGAAGTCTAAGGAATACAAAAGTTACAGTACCGTATACAAAGCCCGTACATTAGCAAGATAAAAGTACACTAAATACTGGCAGAATTAAGAGGTTGCCACGAGGTTTCCTTTTTGTACTAACAATACCAAACCATCTGGTAATAAAAATACGTGGGGGCACTATAAGACATAAATTAGAGTTTTGTCTGCACAAAAAAAAATAATTTGAACTGGACAGTAATACAAGGGGGGAAAGGAAACTAAAAGAGTGCCGATGTTCTGTACTTTAAATTTGATTTGAATACCTCCGTTGCTGTCAGTGAGTCTTAGAGGATCCCGTTGGAATCGTTTTCCGCGACGGAAGTGATCGGCATTATAAAGACTTGGAACAAATACGGTAGGAAAAAAGAATCAGTAGCAGAAGTGCGTTGCAGACTATTTATGAAATATTTTGTTCCTACCACTTCTCTTCTTCGCCAGATTTGAAGATTGACGATCCTTGCCGAGTGGGGTCGTTGCTTTTTCTGCTTTATAAGAATTATTAATCTAATCTCCCAGGAACCACAGAAAGGGCCGCACATCAACACCGAGACAAAATATTTTTTAAATTCGGCTCTGGAGAATTATGTAAGAAGAGTAGGATGCATTTTTTGTCAAGTGTTCTTTCCTCTTAGGAAGATCGACGGAAGTCGTTAAAAGAACAATAACCACTATGACTTAGTAGTTGCTGTTAGCCATTGGGTCATTTACCACAGTTTACCAGACACTCGGGTTACACAGGGTTACACAGAATACTTCCCACTTATACGGCTAAGAGAAATATTTAGTAAACTCTATTTGGCGATTACTCTGCAACCTTAACCTACAGTCAGCCTGTGGTCATTTGACGGTGTACTTTCAAAATTTACATTACCACAGGTACGTTAATTGATGATATTATTTTCCTGCACGTAGGAGTATTCTAAATATTTTTTTTTTTTTATCAATTCCGCTCGGTGCTAAAGTTACTTGTCTGCTCACTACTCCAGTTTTTTTATATTATTCCCTTTGCAATCTCTGTTTGGCTGTACCTCCAAAATCAACTCTGTTTTTTCTTCTCATGCCTACCCCAGGACGCCCTTCCTGTTAGAGCAGTTGTACGAGGTTTTAATGTAAGATTTTTTCATATATTTATATATATATATGAATTGTTACGGTAGGGAGGGTTCTCAAATTCATTTGTTCCTTAATTTTAAATTGACTTTAAGAAAATTCAAAAGTTAAGATAGTAATTTTTTTTTTCACTGAACTGTCAAGAACTTACCAAGTCATTATCAAATTTGATAACAGATATAAAAGCATTCTGTCACGATATTCATTTATCTTCACATCTACTTTCTCTCTTTAAAGAACACAGTTTATCGCAGTTATATATATCAGCTTGGATACACTTGGCTCAGATAGTAGATATCGGCGTTTTGATTTTACCAATAGAGTTAGATATCAAAAGAGTGCTGTTTTAATACATCTCATTTTACGATAAGAGATGACAGAATTTCATAACGACAACATAGAGCCGAATTCGATAAATTACCAGCCATTGGAAACCCAAAATGGTAAGATACCTACGACTAGAATTATATCCAACGAATTTCTTAACAAGTGGAAACTACCGCATTACCAAAACCCTGCAAATGTTCAGATGAATAATTTCATACAAAATGGCATGGATATAATACCAGATGTGGCCTTAATGATAGGAGATAATATGAATGGTCATTTGGCAAATCCTGAATCATATGCAGATAATTTTTCTAGTAAAGTTAGCCGAGACGAAATTAGTAATCATAATCATAATACCAGTAATAAAGAGATAGTTGAAAAGACTATTAAGAAGAAAGTTGCCATTTCTAAACAGAAAACAAACCATAGAGTATTTGTAAATTACACAGTAGAAGAAAAGAAAACCAAGAACAAAACAAAAGATAATGTGGAGAATAATGGGGCTAACAATAACGTTTCTCCAATAAGGAAATCACCAGCAATAGGCAACGATATAGGGTCACATGATGGTCACTACAAAGGAAAATGTACTATTGAAGATCAAAAAGTAGCAATCAATAACCCTTTATCCAAGGCGTTTCACGACAACATGATGCAAATGAATAATATATCCGGTAGGTATTGTAGAGGAATGAATGTGAATAATGAGTTTCCTGTAAATAGTCAACAAGCATCATATCAAAATTACAATAACCCCAATTATCCTAATTCGCAAAGTAATATTTCTGGCCTATATCGTACCGCAGATGAGTACAAGGCTAATGATACCTCAATGCAACCCTTCCCAAATAATTCAAATCAATTTTATAACCAAAATTACCTAATAAATCCTTTGGGAACTCAAAATAACTTTGGTCACGCCTTATCTAAGTCTGAATCAGGGAATAAAAAGGCTAGTGGCTCTTTGCATGAAGCTTTGTTGGAAACGTCAGTAAATTACGCACAAACAAATGCTGAACTAACTGGTAGACAGTCAAATTATGTCGAGAATACGGATCATAGAGACACGTTAATAAATGCAAACGACGTGAAGAACATAAATGGTGAAGAAAACGATGCTAGTAGAGAATTTACTAAAATTTATATGAGAGAGAGAAGGCAAAAGTCTTCCCCAGCAACGTCTTCTTCAGGATCTTCATCGCCTTCATCTGTATCTTTCTCCTCAACTAGAGGCAATAGTTCTATATATCGTTTTAGACCAGCTTTAGCAAATAGGACAAGATCAGCAAGCTCAATACCCAATTATTTGACATACTTGCCATCGGCTTCGTTGGCAACGTTATCGATCAATAACAGATGTCCTACTCCGACTAATAATAGGTCACCATCTGATAGAAGAAAATCATCTGCAAATAAAAATTCGATTAATAAGTCTTTTAGATACGTTAACTCTCATTTAATTTCGCCAATATCAGCAAATAATTCGACTTCAATGGCTGAAAATAGTACTATTCTCGGTACAATTAATTCGACTGGTATTGACTTTCCAGAATCAAATTTACCAACTGAAACTGACAAAGATTCAAGAAGAAGTCTTTCAAAAAGTGATGCAACATTTGGTCGTAGTAAATCATTAGTGACCTTGAAGAATAATAATCAGTTGCATGACGTTGCAGACTCTTCACTAAGTTGTGATAACTCTATGATAAAATCTGAAGCAATTAATAATTCGCTCTATATGGACATTAGCTGTTTGCAAGATCCTGTAGGTCAGTCTTTACTAAATTCAACAAATCTGACCTCTGATATACCATCTGACACAAATTTGGTTGGTCAGGGGTTTATAAAAAGCCATTCTTTCTGTAACGGCAAAGATAACTATTCTCAGGTGACCTTAAATGAATCTACAGGCTTCCAGCAACTCAAGAATACGAATGACACCTTTTTGGATTGGGATAGCAACAATAATATTTTATATTCAAGTTTTGACTTTGAAAATCCAAACTCTTTCTTCCAAGAGCAATCTAAATTTCTTGATAATTCTGATGCGATGGTAAATATTGACGGGTTGGAGAATATTATATTGGATGACAGTAACACCTATGAAGCAAATCATGCAGTTTCTCCAAAAACAACAAACTAAATTTGCTTTTTATTCTTGATTGACTATTCGCGGAAGAGGTTTCAATTCTTATAGAACGCAATATCATATGTAACCCTATACAATAACGCATGCCATGAATACAATAATCATTATTAATACATATATGTTTCTGGTTAAATATGGTATATAATACGCTCAGTTCAACAATGCAGTTTTACCGTAACGTTTCATCCTAGACGGTTGTTCAAAATTGATATATTTATATTTATATATGAGCTCTATATGATGCGCATACTAATACTCTGGATAAATTAGACTGATCTTCACAAGTTCTCTATAAATTGAAAAATGTTCTTCAAAACATTACGTTTTACATTGTTATCATAAATTAAAACACCTTCACCGGTGCCCATTTTATTGTTGTTCAGTCCTTCTCCAAATGCCATTCTTACAAAATCACTCTGTAGACCTAATGGAATATTAACTATTTCACCTTCGATACCACTAGCAGCCAGCTCCCGTTCTTTGATCAATCTTGTCGTATGCTCAAGGTTATCCGCAGCTGACTGTGCATTATCTACTATACTCTTTTGAATACCACACATTGTTGCAACATGCATACCAAAAGAACCTTCACTTTGACCATCTTCCAGTTTATACAAAAATGTGACATTTCTGGTGTTTTCATCTACTAAAATAGTCATTTTCATTGGCCTGACTTGTGGGTGGCCAACGAAACTTAATCCCAGCGTACCATAATGGGTAGCAAAAAATCCCAGACTTTGAATATGTGTGGCGACATGGTGTAGGACACTTTCAGCAATGGCAAAACCATCGCTGGAAGAACCACCTCTACCTAATTCATCCAATACTAGTAATGATCTTCTAGTTGCTAAATCTAAGATTTTTTTAGTCTCTGATAACTCCACGTAAAATGTAGATTTACCTTGCATGATATTATCATTTGCACCTAGTCTTGTCATAATCCTATCAATTGGTGTTAGAGTAGCAGATTCACTTGGTACGTAACAACCCATTTGGGCCATAATGACTGCTATACATGTCATTCTTAGAACAGTAGACTTACCAGCTGCATTAGCACCGGTTAGCAAACCAATTTGTGGTTGATCTTTACCGAGCTCCACATCGTTTGGAATGAAATCCTTCGTTACTGTAGTACCTAAGTTGAAACATGGGTGTCTTAATTGTTTGAATTTAACAAAACCATTTGACTTTTCACCGGTACTAGGAACAACTTCATCAACGAAAATTGGTCTACATGATGGGAATCCTAAGGACTCGGATGTCTTTGTCAGTGCTACAATACAGTCAATATTTGAAATTGCATGTATCGTTGGCATCCAGGTAGAACTATACTGCATATCGAATTTGTTGCATAGTCTATTCTTCAAGTTTTCTTCTAATGTTTTATGAGTTTCACAAGCTTCCGCCATTGACCTCGCTAAAATTCGTACTTCATCTGAATAATACCTTTTGGTAGACTTATTAGCAGCCATTTGCACCCAATTTGATGGTACCAAACTTGCTATCTTTACAGGCATTTCAATCGTGTAAATTTCTTTGCCTGAATCTTTAAAATTGATAGAGGCACATTTGAATTGTTTCCTGTAACCAAGTAATAATTCTTGCAACTCGCTCTCCAGGTTATTTATCTCAGCTAAAGAATTATCAAATTCTGGTTCGATACCCTTTTCTGGTATAATAATGTTTTCTTCTGAAGCTTTTAAACGATCAAATGCATTGGCCCATTTTTCCACTTCCTCAAACAAACCACTTGGGATCAATTTTAAAAATGCTTTCAATGCGCCTTTTAAGGAAACATCTGAATTGGATATTGTATTGAGAAGTTGTGTAATATCTTCAAATCCCTGAATCACTCTATCAAAATCTTTTACTTTTATATTGCATGTGTGAACTCTAGATAACATTCTTTCTAAGTCTGGTAGCTTTGCCAATGTGGATGAAATTTGGTGTCTAAAGTCAGAATTTGACATTAAGAGGTCGACACTATCCAATCTTTTTTCAATATCTTCTTTGTGTAATAACGGATGCATCAACCATTTTTTCATCATTCTTTTACCCATTGGCGTGATTGCTTTGTTGAATAGTTTGAATAATGTACCTTTGTCGGTTCCATCAAATGAATTGCTAAAAATTTCGAGGTTTTGTAAGGTGACACCATCTAATATCAATGAATTTTGTGACTTTACAGGATCATATTCTGCTATTGTTCCCATTGACAACAAGCTTTTGTCTAGTTGTAACCATTTCAAATAATATAATAAACCACCAAATGCACTAAACCCGACCTTTTTTTTATCCTCGTAATAATTTTTTAGAACTGCAGGCCATTTGGAGATATCATTAAAGTACTCAGAGTCTTCAGAAGTCAGAACATTATAAGTCTTATCATAGTCATAAAATTCTTTATCTGGCTTAATATCATTGAATAATGCTTTTGGGGCGGCATTAAATTTTACAATTTTATTAGCCAAACTACTCAAATTATCCTTTTCCATTATAACTTCTTTAGGTTTAACTTGAGACATTAATGTGTCTAGTTTACTACATTCATTATCATCTTCAAATTCAAGAAGTTGTAACTCACCTGTGGCTGTATCAATAAAGGCTACCCCAAAGATTTTGTCAGGATATGACGACTCATCTTTATTTAAGTTTTCTTCCTCATTCATGTAATAATTCCCAGGTTCTTCTCTTATGGCAAGACAGTAAGTTGCTAAATCAGAATGTAGCATGTCACCTTCTGTCAAGGTACCTGAAGTCAAAACGTACTGTAGTTCTCTCTTGACGATACCTTTTGAACCTTCTCTCATTTCTTTAGCTAGCATAGATTCTCTTTGATCAACCTTAGCTACCTTATAGCCATGCTCGATAAACTGAGATGCCCAGTATTCAAATGACATCTCTGGAATACCAGCTAATTGCATATTAGCACGACCATTTCCTGCTAATTTCCAGTCAAATAATGAATTGGCTAAATATGCATCCTTTTCATATAATTCAAAAAATTTACCCTTTTTGAAAAACACTATACAATCCCACATCTTTGATTTAATTTCCCAATACTGTCTCTCAAAGGCTGTAA
Source organism: Jamesozyma lodderae (assembly GCA_030571655.1). Classification (NCBI taxonomy): domain Eukaryota; kingdom Fungi; phylum Ascomycota; class Saccharomycetes; order Saccharomycetales; family Saccharomycetaceae; genus Jamesozyma; species Jamesozyma lodderae. The sequence goes on along the minus strand of JAJLYF010000007.1, from coordinate 234,342 downwards.
ATTTATTCCACGCTGAAGATGGGATATATAATGTACGTGGATCATATTCTGGATCAGTAGGAGGACGACGTTGATCATCGGTTTCGTTGACCAGCCAATAGTATCTTTCCTCATTCTGCTTGTTGAAATTGGATTTGGTTTTTGATGGGGTTGGTGATGGTTTTTTAACAGGTGGCCTATTGCTTGATGGTGTGAATACTTTCTTTGATACTTTTTTTGGTTTCTGAGCCAATGCTAGGATTTCGTCATCATCATCATCATCATCATCATCAATATTTTTAATGTCTAATTCAGCCTCTTTGTCATCTATAAAATCATCATCTTCTTCAGCGTTTAGTTTCTCTTCCATTAATTCTTTCTTGGTTGGAACGTACTCATCGTCTTCATCTTCTGAAAGTACTCTACTGCTTTTTCTCTTTTTATGAAATGATAAATCTTGCAACTCATCGTCATCATCGCTTTCTGCATAACTTACGTTTCTTTTATTCCTTCTTGCTGATGAAATAGAACTTAAGGCTATATCATCTGAAGAAATATCAACCTGACTTGATAGTTCTTCTTTGGTATTTGAAACGCTTTTCTCTACCAAGGTAGAAGATAGTGGTTCATCATTTTCTTCGTATGATTGATTAGTAGCGATTATTTTGTTGGATGAAGACGATTTACTTTCAGTAACTTGTGAACTAACAACGGTCGATCTATCATCCTTTTGAGATTGGGTTGAATGTTGTGGTGATTTGACCTGCAAATTAGTCGATTGCGAAGAAGTTTTGGGTTTGCTCTTAACTGGTGTCGAAGACTGTTTTGAGAAGAATGACAACAGATTTGATTGTTTCATTTTCTTTTGTGAAGAAGTATTACCATCTCTTGATTGTAGTACTCTTGATGATTTCGGAGTGGATGGTGCCATGTTGAAAAGAAAATGTTGTTATTATTTGAACGACCCAACAATTTCTGGAAATAACTTGGTCTTCACAATTAGATGAGATATCTGCTCTAGAAGAATAATAATTTAACTGAAGGTTCTATCCTGTATATAAAAACCGGTTGATTCCTTTTGAAATATATTGTAATTTCATTTATTACACGATAATAAAAGAAAAAAAAAACGCGTAAACGCGTGTGTATATATATATATATTCGTAGCGATATAATGATTTTGGAGATGCTGATATGAAAAAAAAATATGGCTATTAAACAGTTCTATATAAAAACACAATAATAATTGATATAATATTTAATTACATGCCTCTATATATATATATATATATATCCTTTGAGTAGTATGGATTGTAAGGTTACTGTTGGATTGTATGTTGGAAGTATTCTGGATCTTCTTCCAGAGATTCCTTAATGATATCTAGACCACCTTGGAACTCACCATTAATGTACATCTGTGGGAAAGTTGGCCAGTCAGAAAATTTCTTCAAATTTTGTCTAACTGAATCATCTTTTAATATATCAAAAAACCCGAATCTTACTTGATGCTCTCTTAGAATACCAACGAGTTGTCTTGAGAATCCACATTTTGGTTCAGAAGGACTACCCTTCATAAATAGCATTACTGGAGCGGCGTTAACCAATTTAGATAGTCTTGCATTTAATTCTTCCTCAGTTTCTTCTTCTTCTTCATCTTCTTCTTGATCTTCAGATCCAGTTGCATTAGAATTTTGGTTACTTATAAATTTCTGGCATTCAGCTAAAGTGTTTATGAATTCTTTTGGATCTGCGCCAGAGAGTTCTTTCAATATGGTACCCTTTTGAATCAATACGAAATATGGAACAGCAGATATTTCGAATAATTCTGCAATTTCTGAACTTTCGTCAGCGTCAATCGATAGAAAGACTACATCTTTATTTGATTCTTCATCGCTAATAGCACTGAAGACTTCATTCATTTGTTGGCATGGTTCCGCCCAATTTGTGTGAAAATATAGAGCAATTAGTTTGTCCCCAGCACTGGTGGTGGTTAACGTAGTAAACTGATCTTGGTTGGTGATTTCAATGACAGCCATGATAGATGGTTATTGCTGTTTTAGTTTGTTGAGATGAGCATTGCAATTTAAAAAAATATATATATATATAATTACTAATACGAATGAATAAATCTTTTTAGTTTTTCTTGGTAATTTTTGAATGAGAGAAATTAAACGGCACGTGATATTTTTCTTGAATTATTAATTAGTAATCAAAACAAAAAATAGTTCTGTTGTTTGAACTTGTGGATATTACAATGGTATTCAAATGGGGAAAAGGATACTTGATATAAAATGAAGTATGCAAAAAATAAAAATAAAGGTCGTACCCGGATTCGAACCGGGGTTGGTCGGATCAAAACCGACAGTGATAACCACTACACTATACAACCAGTAAATTGTACATTTTTGCGTTTCAGACAACGCACCCCACCAAGCCCACATTCTGCAAGAAAGAAAACCATTAATACAACACACAACACTCAGCACACCCACTGAAACTCTACGTTTACCAATCCACCACCATTTTTCCGGACTCTAGCAACTACAACACACGAATCCCACCGCCCTGCCGTACAAAACGACCACAAAACTTCGCCCCCCCTTATTTTTTTTTCTCGCGTTTTTTTTCTGCCCCTCTTTCCAATGAAATTCCAAGAAACTTCAAAACAAAAGATTAACGATTCAACTCAATTCAATTCAATTCAAGAATACTTTGTCTTTGTTAGTTTATCGTTTGTATTTTAGTCTACTCTTTACTTTCACTTTCTACTTGAATTTTTACTCTTTCTTAATATATCTTATACTATTTATATCTTAATCTAGTTCAGTTAGATAACTCCACCTCCTCGTCAATTAGTTACAAGAGTATGTATTAACTAATTTAGTTTACCGTTATTTTGGATTGTTTTAATAATGATATTGATTCGTATTTTCATTTATTTCTCCAATTATTTATTTATTACGAAAAAACAACAACCACCACTTGTGTCAATTGATACACTATACTATACTTTTTAAACTCTCTTTATAATTTTATTGAGTGAATATTGTCTATTACCCGAAAAACAAACTACGAAAATTTTTGGAAAATAAACAAAAAAACACACACAACACAACACAACAACACGCAAGTTAAAAAAAAAAAGTGGAAATTGGAAAAAAGAAGGAAAAAAAAAAGGAGGTGTGTGTTGAAGTTTTTGATTTGTGAAAATACTTTATTCAAAAAAAGATTACAATCTTTGATATATCATTATTATTGTTACTTAATAATTTCAATTCAGTTTTACTAACCATAAGAATAGAAAACTAAAAAAAAACACAAAAACAAAAACAAAACAACCAACCAACAAATGTCTCAAAGTCGTGAAGATTCAGTATATTTAGCCAAATTGGCTGAACAAGCAGAACGTTATGAAGAAATGGTAGAAAATATGAAAAATGTAGCTTCTTCTGGTCAAGAATTATCTGTTGAAGAACGTAATTTATTATCTGTCGCATATAAAAATGTTATCGGTGCTCGTCGTGCTTCTTGGAGAATTGTATCTTCAATTGAACAAAAAGAAGAAACTAAAGAAAAATCTGAACATCAAGTCGAATTAATTAGAACTTATCGTTCAAAAATTGAAACTGAATTAACTAAAATTTCTGATGATATCTTATCTGTTTTAGATTCTCATTTAATTCCTTCTGCAACAACTGGTGAATCAAAAGTTTTCTATTATAAGATGAAAGGTGATTATCATCGTTATTTAGCTGAATTCTCTAGTGGTGACGCAAGAGAAAAAGCAACAAACGCTTCTCTTGAAGCTTACAAGACTGCATCTGAAATTGCTACTACTGAACTACCTCCAACTCATCCAATTCGTCTTGGTTTAGCATTGAATTTCTCCGTCTTTTACTACGAAATTCAAAACTCTCCTGATAAAGCTTGTCATTTAGCTAAACAAGCTTTTGATGATGCTATCGCTGAATTAGACACTTTATCAGAAGAATCTTATAAAGATAGTACTTTAATCATGCAATTATTAAGAGATAACTTAACTTTATGGACTTCAGATATGTCCGAAGGTAATCAAGATGATCAACATGAATCACAACAAAAGAATGATGCTCCTGCTGCTGCTCCTGCCGCTGCCGCTGCCGCCGCTGGTCCAACTGATGAAATTTCTCCAGATAAATAAACTTGAAAAACCAAAAAAATTTTATCTTATCCTTTTTCTCTTCTTCTTCTTTTACAGTATACGGTGATTTAAATGTGATGTTAACGATTGATTGATTATATATTTCAATAAGTGTTTTTTTTCTTTTTTTGTTATTTTATTGATTTATTCCACTTCAATAAAAGATAAAATTAAATAAATTACTAAGATTACTATTGATATTTATCCTCTAATACAACCTAATTGTTTTGAAATATTAATTATATCTATAATTTTTTTTTTTCTACTCTTTCTTTTACTCCTTTCCTTTTAAATAAAAAAAAAAAAAAATTAAATTAAATAAATAATAAAATTAATCTCGACAAAGTTATATTATTTTTTTATATATATACTTGTATATACTATGAGAAGACGTAAAAAAAAAAATTCATTATATGGCTGCTTACTTGCTTGCTTGCTTCGCCTGCCCCTTCTAAGAACCTGTTTTTTTATAAAACTGAAAAAAAAATAAAAAAAAAAATAATAATAGAAACAATGCAATCTTTTGAATAGTATAAGGGATACGTAAAAAGAATCAAAAAAAAAAAACTAATCATGTCTTCTCCTATACCTCCAAATTTTTTCAAAATCGTTAATATAACAACAGGTGCACTTGCCATCCTATCATCTACCTCTCAATTAACCTACATCTTTACTGACTTCAATATCTTCCTTCAATCACTATATGCTTTAGCATTATCTATCCCAATTGTTTATCTAGAATTCAAAATTCCACCAAATCTATATAGATTCTGTTCCTTTTATTTCAGTTTCCTTGGTAGAGGTCTCCTTTCAATTCTTTTAGGCTTAATTTTATTTCATGGAAGCGCTTTGAAATACATAGTATCCCTATGGTTAATTTTAGTAGGTATTGCATTTTCCGTATTTCAATTTATCCCTTTCATTGACGATCCTGATAATTTTAAAGTCGCAGGCGCTGCTTTATCTGTTGGTAACGACGAATTCGATGACGATGATGAGGTTATTTAAATTTTAACTTTTTAAAAGAAAGAGTAGAGTATATTAACTAATTTACATAAAGATTATTTTTTTTAAGAAAGTATAAAAAAAAAACAGAATTTTATTCACATCTTCATAGAGTCACCATTTTCAGTATTACCAATTTTTTTCATTGGTTGTGTTTCTCTGACTAATAAACCAAATCTCTTATCCTTAACTAATTCGGCTAATTTAAATATACCTTGAACGACAGAATCTTGATTATTTAATTCATGTTTTGAATGAATCCAACTTGGTTGACATGTCTTACTACCACCAGTTAACCTCAATAATTCAGGTCTATCACTAGTAGCAACATCACTATCACATAATACAACGGTATTACATTCTCTAACAACTGGTAAATCAACAGTTTCGTTTGTTGATCTCATTAAAGATTTTAATTTCAATGCAGAAACACCAAGTTTAGGTAATGGAACTTCATGACCTGGTAATGCTAAAGCAGCAGTGGCATCATAACTTAAATTACCGTTATGATTTGTAGATTTTAAAATATGATCCCATGGAACCCATTTGGCTACCTGTATTGGATTTTCAACACATAAGTAATTATTTGAAATTTCACTCATACCCAATCTAAATGATTTTAAATCTTGTTTTAATGCAATTAATTCTTCTTCATAATTTTCTAGTGAATTGTATGGAAACTTTTCAGAAAGATGTGATAATTTGAATGGATAAACACCTTGTTTATCAATCTTTGATAATAATTGTCTTGAACTCTTTAATTTTAAATGATGAGATTGTGCAAAATCTCTAACATAAATACCAGATCTTGCAATTAAGTTATCTCTCTTATGTGATTTACCAGTAAATGAATCTACTGTCTCTAAAGTAACTAAACCTCTCTTAGTGACTTCGTCTAAAGCACAAACTTTTAAGTCAATTAAATAAACTTCACCGGCTTTAACAACAAAATCATCTGTTGGAATAGCTGATAAAACTGGAACATTATTACCCTTAATTACGGTTAAATCTTTAACTTCAGTGTTAGACAATAATTGAGCTTCTTGATGTGATTCATTCCAGATAACACCTTTATATTCTCTTTCAGCAACAATACCTTCATTTTGACCAGCTAAAAATCTTCTAATTCTACGAATACGAGAACCTGGAACAACCGCACAGTTATATGATCTAACAATAGTATCGACAACTAATCTAATTAGTTGACCATTAACAGCTGTACCTAGCGATGCTGGTAACTTTTCTGGAGTTAAAGCACAACTTAATAAAGCAACAACAGTTTCCATAGCAATATGTGTAGCGGCAATAGCATCAGCTTTACCACCCAATAAAGGACCTGCTGGTGCTAGAACGCCAGCTTCGTTAGTGGTTACTGGGTAAATTACCATAGTGTGAGAAACTTCTGAGGTGTAACCATCGATGTGGACACCAAGAGTGATTTTAATAACATCACCAGCCTTTAAGATACCAGTGACTGAAGAGCCAAATGGATCTTCGGAAGATTTAATATCTTTGTTCCAGTTCTTCAAGTTCTGAGAATCATCAATTTCTGGACTCCAGCCGTTAGAGACCTGATCTATATCGATCGATGTTGGAATAGCAATACCTCTTTCGTTAACTTTGTTCTTATAATATTGTTCTAAACGAGTCAGGATGAAGGAATCTGTAAGTAAACATAATTCAGAAACAGTCAATTGACGTTCAATAGTTTTGTAGTGGTAAATATCATTAATTAAACCAATAACATATTTTAAAGCTGTTTGAGAAATTTGACCAGCAGTTCTATATTTTTCCACGACGGATTCTTGTAAGACATTTTTGTCCTTTAACAATATTTGGGTATCTTCATGGGAAACAGCTAACTCCATTATGGGCTTGTTATATAGTTCGTGTATTAGTTGAGCTTCTAAAATGAAGTTTGATCTTGATTCTATAGAATAATATTATATATGTTTTTAAAGAGTAAATGATGCTCATCGCAATTTTTTCTTTTCTGAAATTTTTCATCAGTCGAAAAATAAATTTTCAAGTCGAATACTTTTGATCATATTTGACGACAGAAATATAACCATACTACGAAAGCGATTAAACCTGTTTATGTAGACTGCTTCTTGAATACTCCCGTCAACGCTTTGTTTTAACCCTTCAGATATAAGAATTACTTAGTATTTTCTATTTACGATATTAATCACAGTAGTCGAGAAATGCACACGCTATTCCGGAACAAACCTTTCAAAATTACACAGAGTTTAGTTCGATAATTGTGCTTTGCAAATATAATTAAACTGTCTCATTGACTGATTGAACATCATGTATATATGGGAATAGCACGAATTAGCTATTGCCGAGATGTTGTTTGTTTTCCCAGTATGTTTTCCTAACACACAAGAAGGCTGATATACATTATATTCAAGTAGTGAAACGATAACTATTCTATTCATGCATCGGTTTTAATCTTTGCTCTCAATCCTCACAATTGAAAATTAGTTCCCTGTGAAATATTAATGATTTTTTATAATCTTTCATATTGGCTTGCTAAAGGATGCTAAAAAGAAATCAATGCATAACAGGAGCATGCAGAAAAAGGAAAAATGAAGTCAATCAAAGATTAAAATTTGATTTTAATCCATATAGTGTCGCATACCTTAATTTAAGACTCTCTTATCGCCCATATGTGAGATTATAGTCTTCACATCATATTTCCTTATTAAATTGTTGCATATATATGCACGTTATGAGAGGAGCGCATGTAAAGCTCGTTCTTTCAAGGGGTTTAGGTATATTATTGTGATTAAAACAAAAAGAAGCATTGTCAATGTATTTCTACAGGATTCTAGTGGGCGAAATATGTTTCAGGCTGGTTTATTTTTTTTGAATCGTGTAGAATTTTACATCAAGAATTCTTCGAGATAATAAAAAAAAATGCTTTCCTGTGAAATATTACCCTAATAGGAAGTCCTTGAGAAAAAAAATATTAAACATATATTTTTTGTAATATTGAGACCTGTTAGAGGTTTATACAATATAAGTTTAACTAATGTCTTATTATTGAAAGGTGGAAGTAAATATAATAAAAAACTAAGACATGTTACAAACGCCAACTGATCAAATTATTAATCAACTAGCTAATATTGGTGGTCACTCAAGCGAAAAGGTGTTAAGAACCCCAAAACCAACAAACATAGCTGGCACACCCAATAACAAACAACAATCACCGTCTCCAACCTTACGAGGTAAAATATGGACAGAAAAATTTACTAAATTTCAAAGGAGTAGTGGGAGGAAGAAGAGCAATCCTTCCCCTTCGATTTCATTTCCATTTTCTCCAGTATTCAGATCTTCGTCCTCTTTATCTCCAGGAAACAGCCGTATCGCTACGCCTTTATCATCCCATTCAAACTATCCTTCCAGAACATCCTCTTTACCTAGACCGAGTTCACAACTTTTTAATCTGGATTCCAAAAATGTAACTGCGGCGAATAGCATTAGTAGTAAAAAGCCTCTACAGGTATCACCACCTCGTGTTGTTCCATTCGGCTATCCAAAACAGCATGCGTCAGCTAAAAAATCCTTTCTAAATGCATATTGTACCTTATGTGAAGAACCGATATTTAATAGGAGTGATGGGGAGCGTGTGATAGAGTTAGAATGTGGACATCTCTGTCACCAAGAATGTCTCCAAGTGTCATTTGATAACGAAGGACCCACAGCTGACTTACATTCAATGTTCCCATTGTGTAATAAGTGCATGGAAGAAAAACAGAGAAATATTAAATGTCTACCCAAAAATGATGAACTTAGAGATAGATTGATTTCAAAAATTTTGATAAATAAGTCTCCAGGAAATTCTTCTCCAATAATGACACAACAATTACCAATGTATAACTCTATCTTGTCACCTGTACAAACTTCTCCCCAGAATGTCAAAAGGCAGTCTTTATTCAAATTAACACCTGTTTCAGCAGCACAGCCTTTTTTACTTCCTTTGGCTGACGCTCCTTTGATAAGACCAAAAGCACAAAGGAATAAAAATGCACTGTCTTCGTTTCCGTTGTCTAGATCAAGAAGTACATTGAATTATAGGGGTGTGAACAGATCAACTTCTGTCACTTCATCTAGCACTATACACCGTGGTGAAAGTACATTTACGCGCAACAGTAGTATACCTGTTACTTTATTAAGGTCATATTTTATTGATATTTTATTGAGTAGATTTAAGGAAATGATATCAGGCAGTGAGATCGATTCCTCCTTCGGTCTGTTAAGATTAGTCGATAAATTAATGATTTCTAAAGATTCCATAAGCTACTCAAAGTGCTGGTGCTTCTTGTTTGAAAATGCCTTTATTGTTCTTTATATCAAGGACGAAGCTATCCGGCCAGACGAAAATAATATATTCCAGACTAACTTCACTGAAATCGAAGTGTACTACCCTATACAAAAAATAGCCGTGGATCCTGTAGATTCCTCAATTCTAAAATATACAGCATATTACGGCTCAGATACCCCAAAACAACTAACGATTTATCTTACAGAAACTTTGAATACCAATGCAAGCAAAATTATCCAAAAGTGGATATCGGCTCTGCTTGATACGGAATTGACGTTTGATCAGTTTAACTTTACCTCAAATCTACCATTACCTCCTATCATTACAAACATGTCCGAAAATGAGAGCGGTACTGGCACATTCACTGGGTTTATTAATGCAAATAAGGCTGTTGAGGTTTCAAGCATGACGAATAATAACAATGCTAGCATCATCATAAAAAGGTGTTTAGCTCTGCCACAAGACACATCCGGTCAAAGCAGAGTAGAGAGTATGGCGACTATGATGACAACAGTCAGCTCGATACTGTCTTTGAAACGTGAAAAGCCAGACGAGATAGTTCTGGTTCTTCAGCTACAGTTTGACAAAATAAAAGACGAAAAAGATTTTATTACAATTTATAATACTTTAATAGCACTAACATTGAAGTTTCCAACGTTGTATGTCGCAATTGTTGATCAAAATGGATATACAGTTGGTGAAGGTATTGTAGGTGATATTGTAAAAAGTGTCGATACTCTCAAACAATTCAAAGATAAACGAGGAGATTTTAAATTCAACCCTTCAACTGTCAGGAAAAACCTCTATCCAGAAGGGATAGAACATAGTGTTGGCATAATAGTCGTTTCTAATAGTAATATGGAAGAGGATAAATCGTGTTTGTTCCATGACTATATGGCCTTCGCAAGTTCAGGAAGACGAAGACCTCACGAGGTAAAGATTAAAGTTGGTTATTTAAATATAGATTACACTGATAAACTGAATGAGTTGGTGGAACTTGATACCTGGAGCGCACTTTTGGAAACCTTATGCTATAGTTTTAGCTTAAACTTTGATGAGGACGATGATTTGGATGAGGATGATTTTGGTAGTATATTCACAGAGGTAGATCAAGTCATTGAGAAAGAATCATTATCCGATGCCGGCTCATTGACAACACTCAATATCGGTACTCCTACTGAGAACGTTTCAGAAGCTATAGATTTTATTTCCAACGAATCCATAATGGACTTAGACAACACAATAAATTCTTTATCTCTGGAATCCGCTAGCCATACTTCAGACCACGATGTAATTAAATCGACAGATAGGGATCAGACAGATGTCGGCAGAATGCCCTTAAGTGTGAAGCATATCAAATTAGGATTCGACCCATTAATGCGTGATATCGATCGAGCCATAGAAGATTTTGAACCTCCTGAGGAAATCTCATTAACACCTTCAAAAATTGATGGAGGATCCACAAAAGAAGAATCCATGTACAACTATTTATAATAGAATACAGTTTTTAACCTATATATAATTTTTTATAAATAAACATAAAATTCCTGAATGCATTCTTCTAATCAAAAATTTCTTTTCAACCTGCCCAACTCATTATAGATTGATAATACCCAGGCATCCCTTTCTTGGCGCGATCTGGCAATAAAAACTATTGTTTTGCTTCTAGTTGCAAGCCTATGGTTCAATCTCATGGTCTCACGTTGATATTGAGATTTATCTTGCTCTTCCACTATTGGTGTAATTTTTAATATAGCATTTTGCTGGATTTCTTCAGCATCATCCTGTTGGCTACTTATCGGCAGGGGAAAGTGTGAGAGTGGCCTTTTCGTGTTAATCCAAATTGTGAAGCACCTAGATGCGTCTTCTTCAGCTGATCTCCAGCCATCAGGATACACTCTAGGAATTGTATGGTTTCCAGGACAGAGGTCGTCAAATGCATCATCCTTTTTCAGTAAATCCAGTCCAGTTGTAGCACCAGAGTACAGGTAGCATTCATTTAAAGGAATAACGACGCGCCTCCTATAGTCAATCATGGACCTTGGAAATCCAACTGGGTTTCTAGAAAAGTATTCAAAAAGCACTAAAAATCCAGGCACTAGCAATAGATAGTTTTCAGTAAACATGGCATGTTTTTTGGGCTTCTGAAACAGCATGCCTCTATGTAGTATGGGCTTCAATAAAGCCAACGATCTCGTGTTAAACAAAGTGGTGTTTACGGCTGCTCTATCTATTATCCATTTGGGAGTACCTTCATTAATATTAGACTCCTCAAATTCTGGAATATTTAATGTCTTGAGGTTGCGAAATTTAGTATCCCACATTATTTTGGTGTCATTAGCATCTCTCTGGATCCAATACTCTTTCATCTTTTGAAGGCTTGTAATCCATTCCTGGGCAATCCGAGGGTTCGCAGCTAGCAATTTCAATTTCAACCCCTCTGACGTTTGAATAAAAATAGTCGATTTTGCAATATCATCCAGCTCTAATTCGTTATGCCAGAATTCTGTACAAGCTGTTTTTAAGTTCAGGTATATATTTGGGTTAGATTGCAAATCGTCATGTGTCCCTTGCCACACTTTCGTTATCTTTTGCATTATTATTAAATTATCACATTTCAAAATTTGAATTACTCTCCGATTAAATGAGTTGAATGCATATAAATCTTTAGTAATAAAGTCATTCCTATCTAAATCTGGATTCAACCATTTTATATGACTTTCGAGATCAACTGGATATGGATTGTGTTCGTAAACATCTGGGAGACTTGAGCTGTCATTACTTCCGTTACTACATTCACATGGTTTACCAGATTCATCCAACTCGATGTTTTCATGAAAAATTGGCACTGCTTTATGGGAAGGCATATAGAATAGAAGATTATCAACCGTGAAAAAATAAGATCGTCTTACGTACGGCTTCCCAAATACACTATCATCGCCATATCGATTTGTAAAACGGATCAAGAAGCCTTCGATTGGAGTTGGCTCTACTATCCTAGCTCCAGACTTAGTATTGGCAGTCCTTGGGTAACTTACAAGTGGCCTTACTTGTAGAAGATGTGACTTATTCAGTGAGTAAACTTTTTCTGAAAAAGCAGTCTCATGCCCAGATAGCCATTCAATTCTGTCATATCGCTTCAAATCACAACCTAACAATGTATTAGAATGTCGCCAGTTTTGCAAAAGCTTTGAATATCCTGCTCTTTTGAGGTCATAAAAAACAGAGAGTGTAATATATCTTAAATAAGGATTCTGAAGAGTACGATAGCCCCTTTTCAAATAAGCTATTTTATAGCTTTCTTTTTCAACTGCTTCCAATTCAGCCAAATGCTTCGTGATAAATTTATCAAAGTTCACTTTGATGGATAAGTTTGATTCTGCTATCTCGAGAGATAGCTGTCTTGGCACGTGGTATCGGCCAAGCTGGCTTTGTAGAAATGTATACCACTTATAAGAAGAGTCTAATGTCTGGCATCTAAAGATATAGAACTTTAATGGATCATTGCTAACTTCAATGTGGCCTCGCAGTTCGCCTAATATTGCCTCATTCGGTTTCTGGATGCATATCGTTTTATCTAGCGTATTATAGTAGCTTATAATACAGTTACTGTCAAGGTGAAAATCTAATGAGCCTCTATGTATAACGTCACGTATATCTGGATCTGTAAAAAGTTTTCCAGGTATATATCTTGGCACAAAAAATTGAAGAAGCAGAGGTTTGTTTACATAATCAGTTGACCTCGCTACAACAATATACTCTTTCCATCTTTCTTTTATCCTTGTGTCAATAGACTCAAATTCTGAAAATGACTTCAAAGGAACCTCGTTTTTGGCAGCAGTTTTAACCAACACTAACATTTTCTCAATGGAAAGTATTTGATCAGGGTTGGTTTTGCAGGGGTCTACATTATTTGGGCTTTCTAAATCGTTCAATACATCTAAATTTGTTTTGACTTTGTTTATTGTTGTCTTCTTGATACCTGATATATGAGCCCTAATATCATGATCTGCCTTAACTTTCGTTTTTTCTAAAGAGTGCATTGTACTGTTATCGAGTGTCGTTGGTTTTGCTTCCAAAAGCATCAAAGAACTAATATTTGGTAGCTGGTGCATTTTCTGAGTATCTACATTAAAATAACAATTAGGTACGGTATCTTTTTTCTTCCTATCTATCTTTACAGCATGTAGCTCCTTGTCATTCTCTGCCTCGATAGTTGGAACATATATGGTTGATTTTGAATCGTAATAGTAGCTCCCAGAAAAAGATATTTCACTCAAAATAACTTTGTGCTTTCTAATCAAATTGACCACGTTGGACTTTCTAGAATTATTCAATTTAGAGATCAAAGTCAATTTTGGTTCAATAGCACAATCATTATGATTTTCAGTAGTCCTTTTCTGCTGACTATTCTGGTTCATTTCATTTTTAAGTTTTATTCTAGTACTATAATTATTACTATATCCATTCCCAGCAGACACTATAGTCTTGACATCATCTGACTTATGTCTTTCGTTTGGTTTTATGAGCACTAAATGCTGGTTATTCAATCGACTTTCCACACTGTCATCATTTAAAACATCACGTGATCTGATGTAGCCATGAGTTCTTATCCCTTCTATTGAGCCAACACTATATGACTTCCTCCTTTTTATAGTATGGTATAAAGATTCAGTCTCGGCTTTCAATTTGATCGAACATGGACGACAATTTGTTGCTTTGAATTCAATTCGCTTCAGATTTCGTATCAAATCTTCCTGGTCTTTAAGTTGAATATATTTTAGTTTACGAAGTTTGGACTCTTTTAACCGGTTTTTATTAGGATTTCGATTGTATATGGTTTTGTACCCATACATAGTCAGCATTTTACTCCTTTTACGAAGCCTCCACAGTGTCAATTTTGATATTGTACTTCTTACAACACTTTTTTGGTCCGCATGCCATTGTTTAGGAACTCCTCCGAGTAGGATTACTTTAGATGAAAGCGATATCTCCAATGCTGTTGAATAAGCAAGTCGATATGCCGTAAAAGAGTTCTTTGGTATTGTGAAAATTTTAATATTTTGATTATCATGACTACGGTTAGCACTGATACAGTTTACATATCTTTGGTCATCCGAGATTGTCTTCAGTAAATTGTCTGCAGAAAACACCATTTGATTATACTAGATTCACTCTTAAAATTTTAATACTTTTATGACGTTTCTTATTTATAAATTACGTATTAGTTTTATGTGTTAACTGAAATATTCTTCATTTTTGTGTATGTTTTCTCTGACACCGCGCGTCATTTGAGGTTTCAGAAATAGCAATTGCAGAGCAATAGCATACAGAGCATTCATAACAAATGTTGCTCCTATGGCTGACTTTGTAAAAGAAAGGTGGACATTTCCATCTATCCCCAATACTTTATGATACGTATATGTACTTCAACATACAAATATTAAATCGTTTCTTTGCTGTATAGCATTGAAACTCAATAATCATCTGAACCAAAGCCATCAATAAAAACGGGTGCTACAAGAGTCCAATTATACAACCCATAGCATATCCAGGCACTGATAATTTTGACCCAAGAGTAAAAATAAGTTCTCCCCACAGGAATAAAATCTCCGACATCATCTTTACCAACATTAATAGTCAACAATATTGCAATCCATTGTGTGGCAATAAAAAATATGGCGTGGAACAATGAGTAATTGTATTGAGTACCAGAGTACTCATCATCGTTTTCTGTTTGACTGTTTTCTTGCGAAGAGTTTAAATTGTTGAGTGATGGTCCAGCTAACCATGTATTGTCATACAATGCACTTTCTGGCAAAGAACCTTCTTCAACAGCTTGTTTGATGGCCTCGTAACGAAGTTGATTTCTTGATTGTCCTCCAAGTCCTTCATACTCAAGATCATCAGAAAGATAAATTTCACCATTAGGATTGCTTCCTTGGAACGCACTATTAGCTGCTGCTCTAATAGTTGTATACACGATGGCAATAAAGGTAAACAAGGAACCCAATATGACACTTGCATTACGTGTACCGCTTGATCTAACTAATGGATTGCACATCTTATCGTCAGGTTCACCTGCCATTGCACTCATTGTTAGATAAGTACAATATACAGAAACCATACTGCTTTGGGCTAAACCGGATTTCGGATTGGCTTCTTGTATTTTTGGATGAATAGACAATATAAGAGTAATACATGACAAAAGTAAATTAATTGTGACAGCAGTTTGGTTCATATTACATTGTTGTTTGCAAAATAAAATGTACATTATGATAGTCATAGCAACTGATGCAGTGTACATTGCAGAAGTACCAATGACTAAGAATTTCTTCCAAAACGATGAATTTTCGTCTTCCATTTCAACATGATAGATACAAGTTTCCGCCCACTCATGTGCAAAATCAACCAATAAAATTAACCCAATAAAGATAAATAGAGCACCGCTGGGTACTGATACCCATTTAGAGAAGAATATGAAGAAATCATTTGGAATGAGAAACGACATGATTACGAAGGATAGGTAAACAATAAACTTTAATGCCCACCAGGAATTTTGTAGGGCTGACCTTTTATCTTTAGTTGACTTAACGCCTATTAATGAGAAGCATAAAATCAAATGCATCATCCCTAATGCAAAATTTAACCTGTGTACGGTGAAAAACCCACATTCACCTGTTGCAGTACAAGTTTTGCCAGGCCAAAGAAACGATTTATTCGCTGACATTGAAATCCATGAGACCAATGAGTTAAGTAGAAGCCACCCTGCATATAATAGTCTTGTTCCTAAGGAAAAAGAACCTACAGATGAAATAGCCTTTGAAACTAAATTTGAAAAGCAACCCCCAAGACAGGAGGCGATAAATGTACTACCCATCGTTATGGGTAATGATACTATAGCACCCATGATAAGTATTATGCGCGATTAGCTTTGTATTGTCTATTTTTATTTGTTATCCTTTTTGTTACTTTAGTAGTCCTTCTTCACTCTGACTTGCATTTTTTTATCATGCAAGGACTGGAATTTTTCCTTACTTGAAAAACCGTTCTCAAGTAAAAAAAGGTTACACTTCATTTGAAAGAGACAATATTAAAGGATATATTGAGAGAAATAATAAAATAATATATATATAACACAACTACTACTTAAAAAAAAATTGTTTATCTCAGTTACAGATATCTTTGAGATTTTCCCAAAAGGAGCCTTTATCATATATATTATCTATTTCATTTGGGTCTTGAATAACCGTATAATTATGCAGACTATAAATCGTATGATCGTAGGGATTTGTACTATAGAATCTCTGCGGTACAAGTTCATTATCTGAGGGATCGACGAGGTACCATTGTTTCGCGTCAGATTTGACTAATTTCCCATCCCTCATAAATTCTTGTATTGTAAACCACTTGTCTTGTTCATTAGTAGTCATGCCTTCTTTAACCAATGACAGCTGGATGTATGTAAAAACGCCACATATAATAGCAAACGCACCACATAGAATACTGAACGTCAATGCCGTCTTTGGAAATCTTAATTCAATAAATAGCTGTAAATAAGTTAGTCGCAGAAATCCATAGGTTAAACCAATCGTGTTCGTAACGAGGAATAAATAGAAATATAAATAGTTTCCTTTGCCAATACAATTATTGGCCCATATGCAGTGATGATCCTCAACTAATACACAGCGTTTACAAATGTTGCAATGCTTGGATCTAGCTGGTTTAGGTACGTGACAGGTTCTACATTGTATATTGGGGAAGAAAATAATATTATCATATTTATATTCGTTCAATGAAAGCTTACTGTAAGTTAGTGATGTCTGTGGCTTTGTTATCATAGTTAAAACGCCCAATGCAATTGTCGAGAATAGGAAGAATGGCACAATGAGATAAATCTCTATGGTATACAGATGATTATGAATTATTGGCTCCAACCTCAAAAAGTAAATGTAATCAACATAGAGGTACAGACTTAAATAGAAGGTTGGCACCATATGATATTTCCATCTATATCTGTCATTATCCCGAAGCAACGGAGCAAATACATTTTGATAGTAAAGATTGAACGGCCATATTGACTTATATTTAGGCGATAGCAATAGCAAAATAACCTGAATGACTATGCCTATGACTAGCAGTTTACCAAACATGAATTGGTATTAGCTGTGATCGCTTTTAGTCTCTTGGCAAGTTTTATGATTTCTTTTCATTGTATCGTTTTTTCAAGAAGCGAATGTTTGCAGCTTAACCATAAAATATTAGGTAAGAGAAGAGGCATCGCTATCCCAACAACATCAATGTTTTTTGGAGGACCGTCACAAGTAGTTCATTTGAATTTGATTGATTACAGTAGATTCACTTAGGTTATTTCTTTTGGAAAATGGTCAATAGCTTTTTGTGTATTTAAAAATGTAAGGCGTTCTTGTTTTGACCCATATTTTTCCAAACTTGGGTGATATTAATACTCTCTCCACTTGCTGATTACATTCTTTAAATAAAATGGATACGTCTTCCAAACTTTCTTGTGTATTTAAGGCTTGTACCAAAGTTGGTTCTAAGCCTAGTTCTGCACTAACTCAACAATATCGTAATAGTAGCGACTTCAAAAAATTGTCGAAAGAAATAGAAAGATTGCTCAACAATTAAGATAAGACAGTAAAATAGTAAACCATTCTATCATAGACTAACTGAACACACGTATCATTTATTAATAACTATATATATATCGTGCATACCATATGTGCGCCTACTAATAATTGCCTCTTGAGTAAGTGATTATATTACTATTGTGAGGTTGCTCACATAATTGATAAAATAGTTTCAGTGACATAGTTTATCTTCTCAAACACCGACAAAGTAATAACAGATAATAATCATAATGATTAGCAAATACATGGGTACGAAGTCATTTCACAGTACAGTGCGATCATGTACTTCAAGCCCAGGCATGCAAGCAAGAATACTGAAAAAGGCGTTTACTCCAACAAAGAAAGCTAAAGAAGGTAACGATATTCTCAGCAAGTCTGTTCTTCAGCTATGGTTATCCCATCTAAAAGGTGTCGAATATACAAAAGCGCAATTGAAATTGTATCAAAACCTATTAATGGCTAATGTTGCCACTGTTGGTACAAAGTCGAACATTGTGACAAAGGATGGTATAAACCAATGGCACATCCATAATCCGGCTTCAACAGAGGTCCAGGTACCTACATTATTGGTGCATGGTTATGCATCTTCATCTATGTCATTCTTTCGAAATTTCCAAGGCTTATCTAATCACATTAAAGATCTATATGCAATTGATCTGCCTGCCAATGGGCTATCTTCAGCTCCTCCTTTGTCCATAGATAATCAGTATAAAAATTCTTTTAATTTAAAAGTCACAGAACAAGGCAAATTCAAAATTGATAATTCACAAAAACTAAACTATTCTTTACAAAAAGACATTGTTAAAAAATATGAAGATTACTATGTAGATAGAATTGAAAAATGGAGAAAAGAAAATAACCTTAACAAGATAAATATAGTCGGTCATTCTTTTGGAGGATATATTTCTTTCTTATATTCCATAAAGTATCCAGATTGCGTAGAAAAATTGTCGTTGGTATCACCCATTGGGATGGAAAGGAATATATTTTCAGTAAATAATAATTTTGAGACAGAGCATCTATACGACATAAATTATGACGATCCAATGAACAAACTATATTCAAAAAAAAGAATAATACCGAAGTATCTCTTTGAAAATCAGTTAAAAATTTTGAGATGGGGTGGTCCGTTAGGAGCAAAATTATGTTGGAATTATATATTAGCTGCATATGCTAGAGTTCCGTCATTAATGTTTAAAGAGTACGTTTTTGAACTTTTATATGGAACTGGAGGAATCGATAATATAGCGATGCTAATTTTCACTAATTTACTATCTAGGAATCTTCTTGCCAAGGATCCTATATTAGATTCAGTGGATCAATTAAAGGGCTCTGGAGTTTTATTGATGTACGGACAGTACGACTGGATGAACAAAAAAGCTGGAGAATGCATGATTAAACATTTGAAAGAGACAAGAAGCCAGGATAAATTTTCTGCAGAATTTAATGAAATTCCGAACGCTGGGCATAACTTAGTTCTAGATAATCCAGTGGTTTTCAATCACAAGTTAGTGGAGTTCTTGTCTAAGTAGCTTGAGAAATAGATGTTTAATATATCTAGATATTAAATATATATAACGAGAAATAGAATAAATAAGATTTAGTTGGAGTTGGTAGCAGAGGAGTTTCCAGTAGAGTTTGCACTGGATAAGGAATCTGCTGTATCATCATAAAAGGCATGCAGGTTAAAGACATCATCATTTTCAAGAAAAAAATCGAATAATTCATTATTAACATTTTGGTTCCTATCCGGCAAATTTTCCATACTTGGATCATGAATTGCGTTCTGTAGGCTTTTCGAGAGATAATTAAATGGTTCATGTATATATGTCTCATCTCTCTCCGGCGTACTTACGGTTGAAGGTATCACATCAAGCGAGGCAACCTTGTGTTGCCTAGCATTGTACTTATTCTCATAGCCCTTGTAAGCCTTATTTTTTTGCAACTTGTAGTTTCTTGGCAAGCGAGTCAAATCAATTACTGGTATCATAGTCTGTGTCTTCCTTTTCAAAGCTTTGGCAATGATGAAAATATATTGTAAAATATCTGTCTTGATGGGATCATTCTTGAAAAAACTAAAGGTAAGTGTTAGCTCAGCCAAATCGTCAATAAAATCAAGGTCATCCATTTTCGGAAGTACATCTTGAACAATTGTGCACATTAATTTTAGTCTATCGGGTTTTTGCAAGTGATCCGGTTCTCTATGTTCAACATCAGCAGGCCACCAATTAGGTTTCATTGAGTCACCTTTTATGTATGGATATTTAGTCTTTTTCCCTGGCTCAATTTTTTTGATCCATAATTTTGCTATTGCTTTACAGGGGACTTGTTTTAACAATTTGAAAGCGTTGCTAAGATAATGACGTATCATATCACATCTTTCTATCGGTATTAATAGCATTCTATATTTATTATAAGTCTCCGCTGATGATAGTACGTAGAAAGTCCTCAAACTTGATTCAGGTACTAGATTCGTGATATTGAAAGGCATTCTGTTTCTCATAGTTGAACTTATAAACCCAGTGGTAAATGGCTTTTTAGTAATTGTGTCAGTATCAGGATCCTTCTTCTTAGTTAATACTATGAATTCATAGTTATCATTATGTAGCATTTCCAACACTTCCTCTAACATGTCCATTTGTAATGTTAGTAGTTGTATTGCTGGTGACCAAAATAATGAAATTAAGTACCTCAAGGTAATAGCTAGTAGCATCCAGCACACATTTTCGTCATTCTTAATTTATATAGCTATTAAAAAACCATGAGCACACATATTCCAGCAATATCCTTTTATGGATACATGATATCTAATAAACCCACTAGTTGTTATACCGTTTGCTTAACCTCTTAGGCTTATTATTACTGAAATGTTTCAGAATTACTTCAAATTAATAATTCGGGTAACAATAATTTTTCATTAACGGTTTTAAAACTGTTAGAGAGTCTATATCTGATAACAAGGTGTTGAATGCTCAATTTTCCTTCAAGTAGACATTGAGTAGATTATTTTACACTTTTAGAATTTGTCTATTTAGATATCTTGTTAGGAACAATTGCAGTAGCTTCTATTTTCTTATACTTCACAACATAACATCACGCGGCGGCCACCTTTACTTGTCATTAACCAGTCAAATGTATTCAAATTGTATCCACTAACCAAATGTACTCAATTGTAACAGATGAAGGTTATTCAAAAAGACCAATTCATGTTTCCTTTAAACGCATCGAGGCTATTCAATCCACATAGCGCTAGGCCCTGCTCCAATGCATGTGAAAAAAACAAACATAAATGAATCATTCATTTCAGTACAAATTAAACCTTCTGATAACAAATCGTAATATCATAGTTTATAGACCCCAACTAAACAATGTCTGGTGATCATAGACATACCCACCATCATCAACATGCCGATATTCATGATTTATTTGATCTTGACACGGAAATTGATTTCGAAACTGCATATCAGATGTTTAGCAACTTCGATGAACCACACCAACTTACGTCGCCTCCTGGGCACCATTCATTAACATACACACCAATAACGAATCTTTCTACATTACCATTGATTTCAAGCGATGTGGATCATCTGATATCTTACAACGCCAAGCTTGGTCAAACTTTGGTGACATCGCCACCTCCACCACCGGCACCACTGCCGACAGGAGTAATTCATAAAGATGAATTGCTGAGTACGTTTGAGTCAAATGCGATTGAACATTTTCTTGATACGTTAGTCACAGGTGCAGGGAGTAGTGGCGATTCGAATAATGGAGTTATGGTTGAGAGGAAAAGCGTGGATGAGGAGTATATTGCCCCAGTGGTTGAGATTCCAGATATTAAGATTGATGAGGATGATATACCGATAGAGATTCGTTCTGATGCAAGCAAGATAAAGAAATGGAAACATGTTGAAGTTGAAAAGATTAGGAGGAATCATACCAAAAAATCATTTGATAAATTAACTGATATGTTAAGTGAAAGTATAGACGGTAATGGTAAAAGAGTACCCAAATATTTATTGTTAGGTGCAATTGTTGAAGATATAAAAGGACTTATAAAGGCTAATAATCAATTAGAAAAGATGTTATATGAAGGTGAGTGAATGATACATAACGGATAATGGTGATGATACAAACTTTTTTATACCAACGTATATAAAAAAGCTAAAATAAAATAAATAAAAATATAATTAATAAATATTCCATAACAAACATTTGAATGTAAATTTTTTTTTCATAAATCTAAAAGTTTAATTAATCTTGATGCAATATCTTTGTATAGCCACGTATCTCCATCCACTTTCCTAAAATGTACACCGACTAATCCTAAAAATTTAACTTTAACTATATAAACATCAAATTTTACTATTCGATTTGCAACATCTTTCGTACTTGATAATGGAGACAATTCTGGTTCTAATTCATAGGATGAAATGTCTCTAACAGAATGATACCTGCATTGAAATCCACCTTTCACTTCTTCGTAAGATATACCAAGTGTCACGAGGGCATCAATAATTTTATTTCTCACCACAGGTAAAGGTTTCGAAGATGTTGTTTGAACAGAAAAGAACCCTTTGAGAAAAAGAGTTCTTGGATATTCGATAGAAGGCATACCTTGAGTTTGATTTTGAATTGCATCTGTTATAACTTGTCTTTCATTTCCAACAGATTGTGATCTAATTGCAGGTGGGAATTGTAATTTTGGTGGCGGATGTTGAACTGCAGCTATGGTTATGCTTTGACGATGGTTTGGTTGTTGGTTTGATTTATCTTGAGTTTGTTTCTTTTGAGATAGCCTTCTTAACAATTTACCAATCTTAGATGTTTCTTGAGTATCACTCTGTCTCTGACTCTGTCTCTGTGGTTGTTGTGATGCTGATGATGATACCATGGGTGCCAATGGTAGCGACGGTATTGGGGCTACGCGTGATGTAGGAGATGTATTTACAATGTCTATTGATGGATCGTAATGTGTTTTCCTTGTAGGTGATACATGAGGTTGAGAATGTTTTCTTAATTGAGAAGGTAATTGTAATGGTTTTGGTTGTTCAACTTCTTTTTGTTTGCGTGATCCTTGGTTTACCACTACTGTACTAAATGAATGTGATGGATGTAATATATCTACTGATTTTGTTTCTGATAAACCATTTTTATTTCTTAGATATTCACTTGTTAAATAATATTGTGATAATAAAGGATGGTATGCTGTTGTTGGCATTTGAAAAGATTGAAATTTTGAAGGTTTGGAATTTTGTATAAGATTAATTAATTTCCATTGTCTTCTTGATAATTCTAAATATCTTGGTTCATTAACAATTGATATTAAAGATAATTTTGCTTCATAGACATTTTCTATCAATTCGAATTTACACATTTCTTTTAATACTGCGGTATCTATATTAGGTGCCAATAAAGGTAATCTTAAGGGTAAATATGATTCAATGACACAAGAATCATTTGAACCTTGTCTTATCCATTTATGATTTATAATATCTTTTAAATTTGCTCTTTGCATAGGATCAACTACTAAAATTTTTTTCAGTAAATCAATGACATCAACAGAAATTGAATGAGGATAATTTACAAAACCTTTTTTAATCTTTTCATGTAATTTTGTTGAATTATCGTCATCAAATGGTACTTTACCGCAAACAAGTACATAAAGTACAACCCCAAATGACCAAATATCGATTTCTGGTCCTATATATGGATTTGCTTTTAACAATTCGGGTGCAGCAAAGTATAAAGAACCACAAAATGTCTTTAAAAGATGATTTGGTTGCGAATTATAAAAATTTGAAAGTCCAAAATCGATAAGTTTAATATTACCTTGTGAGTCAATCATTATATTTTCAATTTTGAGATCTCTATGAACGACGTTATTTTGATGAAGATACGCTACAGCACTTAATATTTGTCTTGCAAAATTTCTTGCCTGACGCTCTTGTAAGGAGCCATGTTGAATTATGTAGTCCAATAGTTGACCACCTTCAACATATTCAAATAGCATATAATAATGATTTGATAAAATATGGTATTCTAATAATTTACAAATATAGGGATGTGAGAGTAGTTTCCCCAAAGTAGCCTCTCTAACGGTACGTTTATCTCTATTCATTTCTTTTTCTAGTAATTTTTGTTTTTTACTAATTGAATTTTTTGAATGAAGTTGAGGCATCTGCTGTTGTTTCAATAAAAAAGTCTTTAGAGCTCTATTAACAATTTTAACAGCACATATACGTTTTGGTTTCTCATTTTTCACAGCTAGTTTGACTTTACCCATTGAACCTTGACCAATGGTCTCTATAAAAAGCCAATCACCTACAGCAGCTCTATGAATATGTGAATCCTGTGAATGCGAACGGGAATGAGAAGGTTTGGGTTTAGTAGCAGTATTGTTTTGAGTAAAACTATATACATAATTATTTGATTGTGGAGTATGTTGTTGGATATTTGATGGTGGCAATGTTGGTTGAACGAACGATCTTGGGGTAACATAGTCTTGAGCTAAATTTCTAGTCCCCTTTGAGAGCATTGGCTTCTTTTTATTCTGTTCATAATTTGATAAAGTAGCCATTGATCTTTCCTGTAGGTTGGTTATTGAATATTTTGTTTATATTTTGCATGTATTTTTATTAATACTGTCAAAATATATGACATTTGATATATTTATATATATATATATAAATGAAAAACTGTTCGTCGCCCTTGCCGCGGAGGGTTACTGACGGTTTATAGAAAGCAAAAAAGTCCGGTTGTGCGGCCAAGCAATAACAGCCGTGCAGAGTTGTGTGGGTTTTTCTGAGAGAAACTCAAAAAAAAAATAATTTTTGCGGGGAAGAAACAATATATTTGTTTTAGTATGTCGTGTATCGTTACTTCAGAAGTTACTGTGTGGGCATCGAGAATGGATTGTGTGGATGTGTGTCTGTTAAATTGTTACACTATTTCCACTAATTGAAATGAACAGGCGTTCTGTGGGAAATAAAATGTATATCATTATTGTTATGTATCGTACAATACGGTATGAGTTGTAAATCAAATTTTAACGTTCTATTTATAGGTCTTAATTACTTGTCTTCCTTGAAAGAGAGAGAGGAGCAGCTGGTCTATGACCAAAACGGCATATAATTATACCATTCTAAAGTTAACTAACATTTTCTACAATTACCAACACGTTCAAATAATTGTTAGATTATATATATTATATTAATACATATCTATTTATTTATATATAAAATGTTATATATTATTAAAATAAATATAATTAATTAATATAAATAATACTAATGAAATCATAGCAATAAATGAACCTACAGAAGAAACATATCGTCAAGTTATTTTCCTTGTTTTCAATTTTGTCACTATTTTTACGTTTCGGAACTCTTTAGATACTGAACAAATATATAAAAAAGAGGAAAAAGTATTTAAAAAAAAATTATCTTATTTTTACTTATCTGATACATATATATATATTAGCATAACACCATCAAAAAAGTTAATCCATAGCTTACTATTTTCTATGGAATAATATTACACAAGAATAAGTCAATCACTCATCAGGCGTAGTAGTGCGTTTTACCTCACGTGCTTGCAAGTATTCTTCAAGCTTGGCACTAACAACAGGTTTCAATCCAGGCATCCCAACATGATGAAGTGCTGCAAGTACATCGTCAGCATTACAACTCTTTTTATCATTATCCTTTGCTACGGCTCGTGCAAACAACAGTAAATGGTTCACAAATACTGTAGCACTTCTTTGAAGTGCCAGCTGAGCATCCTTGTTGATTATCAGCGGACGATCTTGATCATTAGCTGTAACTTCACGTGCTAATCTTCCAATCGTACTACGTGGGAATAACAGATCCTCTATCGTGATATTCTCCTGTTCCTTGATGTATGATGTTGTTGGATAATTCCCCTGTGCATCTTTTCTCCAACCCTTTGGTGGCATATTACTACTAGCAGTTTCGTTTTAGCTCGTCTTGGAATTTGCAGTAGTTTCATTGTTTTTCATTTAATGTAGTTTGATTTAATTTTATTTTATTTTTATTAAGGCTCTTGATTCTTTGGTTACCCGATTCCATTTTTTTCTATTTAGTGAAAAATGGAAAAACATAAAAAATTTTATAATATTGGCGATGCCTTCTGAACAACACCAAGTAAAATAAATAACAAAAGGTATCCCAAGAATGTTACGTGCTGCTATTTCGAAAGTTAAGGCAAAATTATCTTTCCCAACGACATCTCCGTCGCAACTCAATATCAATATTGACGATTTCAATATCGTCAAAGAAGGTTCGGCAAAAATCCTGTTTCCAAAGACTGAAACTGTCTTCTATAATCCAGTACAACAATTCAATAGAGATTTATCTGTTACATGTATTAAAGCATGGGATAATCTTTATGGGTCCAAATTTGCCAAAAAGGCTCTGCGTTCAACAAAGAGAAGAAAATTGGATGATGGTTCAAAACAATCTACACGTTATATCAAGATTCTAGAAGCACTTTCAGCAACAGGGTTACGTGCTATAAGGTATGCTCATGAGATTCCAAATGTACAAACAATTGTTGCAAACGATATGCTACCAGCTGCTGTTCAATCAATACAGAGAAATGTAACTTATAATGGTCTTGATGATCTCGTCACACCAAACGAAGATGACGCTAACGTTCTCATGTACCGTAACAAAGCAACAGACTCAAAATATCATGTTATTGACCTTGATCCATACGGAACCGTTACACCATTTGTCGATTCTGCTATGCAGTCCATCGAAGATGATGGATTAATGTTAGTGACGTGTACTGATCTTTCTGTACTTGCTGGTAATGGATACCCGGAGAAATGTTTTGCTCTATATGGTGGTGTTAATATGGTATCACACGAATCTACTCATGAATCTGCATTGCGTCTTGTTCTGAATTTATTAGCGACTACTGCTGCAAAATACAAGAAAACAATCGTGCCTTTACTTTCCTTAAGTATTGACTTCTACGTACGTGTCTTCATCAAGGTTAAAACAAGCCCTATTGAAGTGAAAAATCTTATGTCTTCAACTATGTTGACTTACCATTGTTCTCAATGTGGTTCATACCATAACCAACCTTTAGGTCGTACTTCTGAGCGTACTTCGAGAACTGGTAAACCTATTACAAAATACAGTGTTGCTCAAGGTCCGCCTGTTGACATTAAATGTAAATTTTGTAGTGGTACCTACCACCTTGCAGGACCTATGTACGCTGGCCCATTACACGATGCGGAATTCGTAAAAGAAGTACTACGAATCAATAAAGAGGAACACAATGATGACACATACGGAACTCGCAAACGTATAGAGGGTATGGTTACGTTAGCTCAAAATGAACTGGCTACACCTTTCTATTTTACACCGAACCATGTGGCATCGGTGTTGAAGCTACAAGTACCTTCATTAAAAACAGTGGTTGCTGCATTAGGATCGTTAGGTTATAATTGCTCGCTAACCCATGCGGCACCTTCAGCGTTAAAGACTGATGCGCCTTGGGAAGCTGTATGGTTTGTTATGCTCATGTTAAAGAAAGGCGGGGTTGACAAGATGAATGTCAATGGTGCTGGTTACAAGATCGTATCGAGCGTAGCTCAATGGGGGGCAGAAATTAATGGTGATAAAGTTTCATTTGAAGAGAATGAACAAAGTGGAAAGGTCGAGAAATTAAGGAAATTAAAGATTGTTAGATACCAAGAAAACCCAACAAAGAATTGGGGACCTAAGGCTCGTCCAAATGCATCTTAGTGTATTATATTTTATTTTTATTAGCGGAATATATATATATATTTTATTTAGTTAATTAGATATCAAAATAATTTTTATTGCATAGTTCATTGATACTTCCAGTTTTGATACCAACAAATAGGGAAAGACCAACCTAAAGAAAGTGATAGTAAGGTAGCCCACATAACTACTCCTGTAGTAATTCTTTTAAACTCACCAGCAACAAATGTCTTGTATGGGTGTGCAACTGGCCCAAATTGGTTACCATTTGTAAATGCTCTTCTAAACACTGGGTTTAGAGCGACTCTTTTTGAACTTTGTAAAATTTGATTAGCTAACATTGTATATATTTGATATGTGTTATGAATGTTTCACTCTTATTATCAGGCATCTTAGTTCTCAACCTCAATAATCTCTTTATTTATATAAGTACATTTACTGTCGTAGTCAGACACTGTTTACCATTTTGGGATACGCAGCGCAAATCCAAGATCTCGCCCGGGACTACTGTGTTTTCTGTGGAGTTCTGACCCCCCTGTTGCTGATGCTATCATTTTATAAGCAACCCCGGAGCAGGCAAAAAAAACGGTCTCACACTGTAAGCAAACAACCACCACCACCGATATCTACGTTATACTACGTTATGTTATGATACCTTTAGACCGTTGTGACTAACCTCCCTGTCTCGCCTACTTCTATTGTTAAAGATACTAATTCATCAACTCCAACATCGTTTTGCCATTTGAAGATAACGAAAAGCTTGTCCTGCGTCTTTCTCTGTACAATTCTAGCGGATACTTGAACACCGGTAGGGATTTGTACTTTTAAAGTCTCTTCAGTTTGTCTGAGACTCTCAAGATCAATTTTACCGATACGATAACTTGTTGTATGGTTCTCATTAGGATGTGCCTTGCTAACTACGTAAATAAGCACCGGTTCACTTGTTACCTTCACAACATCAAGCAACTTGCCGCCCGAGGCATCGATATCTCCATCATCACTTGAAAAAATACCTCTTAATTTGCTCGTATCCACTCTTTCTTGTAAATTTGGTAGGATATATTTAGACTCAATCGCCTCTAAAGACTCTCCCACTACTTGAACACATGTCTCGTACTTTTTGCAATCAATCCATGCCCTATGGCAGGTATCCCAATCATTACCAATTGGTGCTTGAAATAGTACTTTAAATCCTTGCAGTAATTTTTCAAGTTGTCCATTATCCCATACTGACCCCACAGTCAAATACGTCTTTGTGTCATCTTTCATATATGCAGCATTTAAATTAACCATGTCTTCCATCCATGTGTTAAATACCTCACTATATTCATGCTTTAATGCAATTTCCTGTATATCTTCAACAATTATCTTTAGAAATTTTTGAACTTGCCTGGTTAGTTCGCTAAATTCCTCAATGTCGGTCTCGATAATGTCACCATGCTGCATTTTTAAGACCATTACGAATGCCTCACACCTTTGTAACAAAATTAACATCCGTTCGCAAGCAGGAACTAGAATCAAGGTCAATATTTCCGTAGTCTTTCTATATAAACTATCCGTAATTCTACTGAGCTTACCGGCTTCTGCTTCGGAAACATCATCCTTCATCCAATCTCTGAAATGAATATTTGCAGTCCCTGCCAAAAACATATGTTCAAGATCCTCGCGTAACGCAGGTGAACTATATGGCTCATTAAATAATTTGTTCAAATACTTAACATACGGCGTCATGATATCTCGTTCCAAGATGTCAATGTGTCTCTTCAAATATTTTTGCAAATCTCGTAAAGTAATGGTCTCCTCGATTAAATTTAAACAGTCTTTGCTTTGTAACATAGATCTCATACTAAGCTTCTTAAGTTGCCCATTTTCGTATGCAAAGTAATATAGTCCTGTATCCACCTTAACAATCTTACACACCGGAGTCACGACTGCCGGAATTGCACTCTTTAAATTAATTATCAAGTCTCCATCCAAGACAAGCACTAATTCATCCACTTTATCACGATGTAAAATATGTACATCCATTACCTTAACTCCCTTCGTATCCTCCACATGTCTCCACACATTATTCCCGATAACATGAGGTACCAACCTCATCGCTCCTGACTGCAAATTAAGACCGTCTTCAGTTTTAACCAGCTTAGGCATTGACTCAACAATATTGAAATCGAATTTATCTAGTCCAAGACCATTCACATTATCGCAGTGGATTCGGTCCCACATTGAGCAATCTACACCAAGCGTTCGTGTCCTTATAAATGAGCATAGTTTGCCTGTCTTAAACACATCGTATATACGTACTGACCCATCAGTAAATACCACTGATAGAAACATTCCGTCAATCGTATCCCAATGGTACCCGACAACTTGGCTGAAATCACGAATCATTATTGTCGCAATCGAGGTGTCCGTTGTCTGACGATTGATTGTTAGACCTCTATCGTTTCGCGTAAGATAGAGTGACAGGCATGGATTGGGCACCCTGTAAAATTGTGTCCATAATTGTCCATTTTTGCTCATCTTGCCCTGTATTGGGATCTTTTTGAGCTTACACTTTAGAGGTCGAAGTTGCCTCTGCTAGTTTTATTTTGTTTTTGTAAGCGAAGATGACCTTAATATAAAAACAAAAGCCATACAATTTTTTTCACTTGCCAGGCACTACTAGATTAACCAAGTAACCAGACATAATGTTCAAGAAAGACCCCAGAATCAAAGCATTAAGCAATCTAAAGAATTCAGACCGGAAGAAGCTGCTTACTCAATTAAAAACGCAACTAAATTCTACGGACTTAGCTATCCCAAATTCATCTCAAATCAAACAGACAAACTTCACCACCTCGACGGCTCTGGGCACAGTCTATACTAATGATTCAAATATCCCTATAGTGTTCCGTGAAAAACATAATGATGCTCTATACCCAACCGTTTATACGTGTTGGAATAACCCCTCATTACTTCCTGTTGTTGAAACGCATGACTTCGTCATTGAGGAAAAATTATTTAATGGTGCAAACTTGATGATTTCTGGTACGGTAGTGCCCTTTGATCCACGATTAACTGTTGGGACAGTGTGTGGGATTGTCAGCAAAAAGTGGCCTGGTGTTGTGATGGCCGTTGGGATCGTAAAGATGAATTTACCAAGTTATGAACGAGTTATTGGAGTTAGTGGGGTAGCTGTGGAAATTGTACATCATTTAGAGGATGGATTGTTTAAAGTCTTCAAAGTTAAACTAGATGTACCTGAGTCAGTGATTTTATCAAATAATGAAGACCAGCAATCAAAGGTTGAAACAGAGAATCCAGTAAACGATGAAGAAAATAGACAAGATGATCGAAACCATGAGACAACTCCAGTGGAAGAGATAGCTGATGTCTTGGATAAGCTGACCATCGAGGATGTAGACTATTTTATCACGAGGGCTTTGTATTATACTATTGCATTAGATGCAAAGATAGAACTACCAATCACGGCATCTAATTTTATATCGAACCATATTATGCGTAACTTGCCTGAAGTTGATCATAACGAGGTTAATATTAAAAAGAGTTCTTGGAAAAAGTCTGCTAAGTTTTTAAAGCATTTTGAAAAGGAGAATTTCTTGACTTTGAAAGGGAAAGGAGATAACTTAATAATTGTTGGCTTAAATAAAAATAAAGAAGAGTTGAAAAACTTTGTCCCATATAAATTAGGAAACGCCAGTAACGGCTCTAACAACAATGAAACTAAGAAAAACGGTACAACTACTGCATTATTGAATCTATACAAACCAATTAATCTCGCTAAAACATTCATTCATGAGCTGAATTTGCCTTTAAAACCATATTATACTTCCATTGAGATCCGGGACGCTGTAAATGATTATATTAAACTGAAAAATTTAGCTGACTCCCACAATAAGAAGAACGTCCTACTAGATGATCTATTTTTTGATATGGTCTACGCTAAGAAAAAATCTACTCCAGAAATGACCAGAAATATTCCAAGGTCAATGATTCTGGAACCAGTTTTGAAGAATAATTTTACTGAATATTTCCAACTTTTCAAGAAAGACAACACACCAATGTTCAAGCACCCCATGAGGGGCTCTTTACCACGAATCAAAATTGTTACGGAAATGAAAATTGGAAGGAAGATAATAACTAGGGTATCCAATTTTGAAACGTATCAAATAACCCCTGTAGACCTTGCAGCAGATCTGAGAAAGTTATGTAGTGGGTCGACTACAATTGGTGAGACGCTAACTTCGCCAAAAACTGCAGAGGTCCAAGTTCAAGGTCCACACGGTCAAATCGTCATTGACCGCCTGAATGAATTGGGTGTACCAAGTAAATGGATTGATTTTGAAAACAAAGTCAAGGGTAAAAAGAAGAGGTAGTTTTTTAATATATTGTATGTATGTATTTTATAGATCAATAGATTTCGCTCGTTTCTTAGAGCGAGCTTGAAAAGAGAGAAAATAAACTAAAGTGATAAGAAGCTTCGAACAAACATTGTATCTGAAGAATAATAGGAATAACAATAACGACCACTACCACAATGTATGCTTACAGACAGCAAGCTAAGCTTATTCCAAGGGCTAACTTACTTTTTAGTAGAGTATCGCAACGTACATTTGCAGCTGCCATTATAGAAGATTCAACCACACCAGCCACCCCTGCACCTAAGGCTATTTCAAAAGAACAACTGAAGAAAAGAGAACTACGTAAGTTCCTAAAGAGTAAAGCAGATGCTAGAAAACCTGCATCTTCCCATGCTTTATACATGACCGTTCCTGAGGCTATGCGATTTATTCGTTCAGCCGAAGTTGGGCAACCACCTAGCCAACAAACTGTTACATTGACGACATTGATTATTGCTGAGAAAGGTGTACCGCCTTTATATGGTAGTGTGCCGTTTCCAACACCGATGAGGATGAGTAAGATTGCTGTATTTAGTAATGATGCTGACAAATTGGCAGAGATACGTGATAAATATGATATCCATGTCAGTGGTGGTATGGAATTAGTCGAAGGAATTAAAAATGGTGAAGTGAAAATTGATTTTGATAAGGCATTTGCGACACCAGATATTGCAGGAACTTTGTTAAGTCAATTAGGTCGTATACTAGGTCCACGTGGTGTTTTACCCAACGCTAAGAAGGGTACTGTTTCTGATGACTTAGTGACTTTAATCAAAGAAAATGTTGGAAGTATGCCATTTAGAGAACGCGCTAAATGTATCAGTTTGGGAATTGGGAAGACCACTTTCAATGATAAAGAGATATTGGAAAATATTATTGCAACCAGGGCAGCCTTTAAGAATGCATTAAGTGCTCAAAAATCCAAAAAACCTAGCATTTTAGGTAAAAGTGTCTTGAGTAGTACGCATGGTCCTGGTATAGTAATTAATTTTTCCTAAACGTACATACCTTACGAAACATATAAAAAATGTATATAATTACAGCATGTAGATAGTTTTTGAATCATAAGAATGAATATAAAAAGTAAGAATTCTTTATTTTTGTTTTATATACAGAGAATAATATGTTCTAGTTACATAGTGATATATTTATTAGTGGGTAAGGTACCATCTACCCTTATCTTTCCTATTTTTCAATATTTTGGATTTCAATTTATCTTTAACCTTAGCTAAAAATCCAAATTTCCTTTTACGTTTTAATGTACTTGGTTGATATGTATTACCTCTGCTTGCCCATCTTCTTTGCGACAGGAAGCCTTGTGCGATAGGTGGATTTATACTTGGAGTTAAAATACCTGGGGGTGTTACTGAAGATCGTAACAACGTTGGAGATGCACCTCTGAAAGGAGACAGATATGACACAGGAGAGGCCAAGGAAAAAGATCTTTTAAATATAAATTGAGTTGTCTGTCTCGAAATAAACGACATGGTCAATCTTATGGTTCTGTAATCAATTGTGTAACCTTTTAACGTCTTCATTAATCTGTTAATTGGTTTCTTAACTTTTCTTCATTAACCGTTCTCTTCTCGCTGCACGAGACCGAGAAACCGCGAAATTTGCAATTGCTATTTATTTGTGCCCTATAAACAACGACAACAACAACAACAATAACAACAACAAGAAGAAGTAAAAAGGACAAGCACAGCAATATTTGGAAGTCATTTAGCCATATATCGAACCACATAAAATGCCATTGATTAATGTTACAAATCAGAATAAGGAGAACCAAACTCTTGCGGATCCCCACACGCCCCCATTGAAGAAGCCTGTTGAAGAATCATTAGGCAAGCCTAATCGCGTTGGAATTGCCAGACTACCGCTAGCATCTAAGGATAATAATCGTGCTAACAGTCTTGTACTGTCAAGGAAGGGTAGTAAAGTTTTATTTGGGGGTGCCAGCAAGAGTAGTAGAAATTTCAAGAAGTTTGCCAGTAATGTACATAATAATACGGCGAATAATACAAACAATAAAAGTAACTTGCCTCGGATGAAGAGTCTAGTGCTGAAGGATGATGACAGTGAATCTGATGATGATGCTGAGGATGATGATGAGTTGAACTTCAAATTGAAGGATGCCTTGAGTCGACGCGGTGATGACCAAAGTAGTGAATTTAGTGGACTATTTAACAAGAATGGGCTACATGATTTTATTCAAGAGACATATATAAATGAAGACAGAGAAGTTGAACATGTATCGGCGAAGCAAAAGGAATTGCCGTATGTTCCAGATGGGTACGAAACATTAAATGAGTTAGATATAAATAAGTTACGAACATATAGCCATGATTCGATGTTTTTTGATAGTGATCAAGAGTATTTAAGTGAACCAGAGAATGTACAATTGCTAGCATTGGATCACATAGATGGTGACGAAGATAATGACAACCTGCACAATAATAATGTATTTAAGAAATCTAAACATAGTATAAACACAGATGCAAGTGTACGTGATTATCAAGTAGAGGATCATATAATTGAAATTGACTCTATTTATGATGGTGAAGGCTTGGATGTTTCAGATATACAAGATTTGTTCAATTAAGTCATAACCTATACTAATTTGCATTGATAATAATATATAGCACACACTCTCTATCCAATTTGTAATAGTACAGTTAAGTTTTATTTCTATATATGGTTACTCATTTTACACAAAAGCTTTAACAGTGGTTATTTAAGAAATTAAGAACATTAGTTACAACAGACAGATTTATAATCATAATATAAATTTGCTCAAATGAGAAAATCTGCTATTGATAAGTGTCCGAAGTATACACCGGAAATTGCATCAAAAAATATCATTCTGCCAGACCTATGCTATCTAACCTTACCTATATCCCTGTCATAAACATTTTGTGGATTTCAAAATCACTAGAACCTGAGTTTGTGATGCATGGTAATATTAACTCATTTTCCAATGCTTTGTTTTCTCAATACTGTAAAAAAAATTCGATGCGATGTCTTTGAGTCATTCCACGCCTTTCAAAATTGTATGTACAAAGACAAGATACCGATCACTATAACCTTGTCTCCGATTTTTTGACCTCAACAAAGCATTCCACAACAAGCAACTCAAAGTCAATTTGCGCAGTTTGTCTTAAAATTTATTCAGCACCTTTAACTCTCACTTTTCCTTTCTTATATAAAGCATACATTAACTTAATTTCAAAAGGCACACAAAAAAAGGTAAATTACGTAAACGTTAAGCAACTTCTATAATAATGATTCAAACTAACGACACCATTGGTCACAATAAGGTAGATATCAAACAAATTTTCAGACCTGCTGATAAAATTACATTAGCTGATTTGAACGAACACGTTATCTCAGCTAAATATGCAATTAGAGGTTCTATTCCAATGAAAGCCGAAGAGTTGGAATTACAAATGTTACAAGATCCAGGTTCGTTGCCATTTGAAAAGATTATTAGTGCAAATATAGGTAACCCACAACAATTACAACAACGTCCCTTAACTTTCTCAAGACAAGTAGTTTCAATATTGCAATATTCAGAATTGTTACAAAACAAAGATATACTTATCAAAAGCAAGATATATAACAAAGATGCACTTGATCGTGCAGAAACGTTACTAGACGATATTGGCGGTTCTGTAGGTGCTTACTCATCATCCCAAGGTGTATTTGCTATAAGAAAATCAGTAGCTAACTTCATCCAAACCAGAGACGGAGGTGAACCATCATCTCCTGATGATATCTTTTTAACTGATGGCGCAACCAATGCTGCAACATGCTTAATGTCTATACTATGTAGAGGTCCTGAATCGGGTGTATTAATTCCTATTCCCCAGTATCCACTGTACACTGCCTGTTTAGCATTGTATAACTCACCTGCTCTTCCTTACTATTTAAATGAAGAATCAGGATGGTCAACAAACGCCTCAGAGATTGAGCAAACTGTAAAGGAATCAATAAACAAAGGAATCAAACCATCCGTTATTGTCATTATTAATCCTGGTAATCCAACAGGAGCGATATTGTCAGAAGATACAATTTCTGAAATATTAATGATAGCAGCAAAATATGGTATTGTAGTTTTAGCTGATGAAGTTTACCAAGAAAACGTATATTTCAAAGAAAGACCTTTCATTTCCATAAAGAAGGTTTTAAGGTCACTCCAGAGGCAGTTTCCTCACTCATATGATAATGTTCAATTAGCATCAATGCATTCTACATCGAAGGGGGTGTTTGGTGAATGTGGTCAAAGGGGTGGCTACATGGAATTAGTAGGCTTCAGTGACGAAGTCAGACAAGAAATTCTTAAACTAGCATCATTATCAATATGTTCAGTCGTGACAGGCCAAGCATTGGTTGATTTGATGGTTAACCCACCAAAGAAAGGTGATCAGTCTTATGAAATGGATATAAAGGAAAGAACACAAATTCACGAAAATATGAAGGAAAGAGCTTTTCTTTTATATGAAGCCTTTTGCCGTTTGGAGGGTATTGAATGCCAGAAACCGCTAGGTGCCATGTACCTATTTCCAAAATTAAACTTACCAAAAAAAGCGATAGAAGAGTCGACTAAACTGGAAATGCAACCTGATGAATTCTATTGTCATGCCTTGTTGAATGCGACAGGTATATGTACCGTGCCAGGTTCTGGTTTTGGACAAAAAGAAGGCACTTATCACGTTAGAACCACTTTCTTGGCTCCTGGTACTGAATGGATCAAGAAATGGGAAACATTCCACAGGCAATTTTTTGATAAGTACCGCGACTGATTGACATTTTTCTTTTACCATTAACCCATATTATAAATATGAGACTATTATGATTAATGGAGAAGATTATTATATAATAATCGTTGATATTATTGTCCGTTTAATCGTTCTAAAAGTTCAGATAATGATACTGTTTCAATTGTAATCCTGCATGTACCACACCGCATGATTCGCTGTGGCATCCCGGAGAATACTCTTTCTTAAAGTGATGCGATACTTGGTTCAGTTCACCTGGTTCACGATCAACTGTCGTGGCGAAACTTCGAAGGGCGACATAATGAATAACATTGACTACTGTAAAACCCAATTTAAAAATTTGTATCAACAAGTACAACTACAGTAGTATCATTTTATCTATTATTTATATGCATATATTACATAATGTCATAATACTTATATTGTCATGCAATTTACCAGTCATTTTTTTATATTTCCATTGATAAATTTTGTTCTTGCATACTTTCCTGCTTCACTCGTTTGGTATCCGGTGAGCTTGGATTACTATAATTTCGTGTCTGTCTTTCCGTTACTGATATTTCAGAGGTATCACCTACTTGAGATTTGTGTACATTCGATTGCAATTGTCTCTCATTGTCACTGCTAGCATATTCTTGATTTTGGTTTTTAGTAGCTTTTAGTGTAGTGTTAAGAATGGTCTCACTCTCATTACCGTCGCTAGCATGTTCATTCGATTCAGCAAAGAAAGATGCAGACAATTTGTTCCCTATGTCTTCATTTTCATTGATAGTTTCTAACTCGTTGTAGGTTTTACTTTCACCCTCAATTTCTTCGTCATCGCTATCAAAATCCTCCTCATGTTCGGTTTCTTCTGCAATCTTTCTCGATTCCTCATCAACTTCCAAATATATTAAACCGGCACCCATCTTAATGACACTTTCAGATCCAGAATCACTCAAGATCTGCTCAATTTTTTCCCTAAATTTCAAACCAATTTCATGAATTTCATTGCATAACATATCACTTGGAACACCACCGGCTCGATCATTGAAAGTTCTATTATGATGTATGACACCATGCTTCAAACACATATTCCAATCAGCTAGGCATTCTTCCTTATTATCTCTGAGATTTTTCTTCATTATTTTGATACCATGTGCGTGGAATATGTTCGGCTTACTGGTACCCAACCCAATTTGAATTTGATAGGTCTTGGCAATACTTTCACAAATATCAAACATATCTTGCCAGTCCAATGAGCTTGTCTCTAAAAATATTGGCTGTCTAATCAGCTGTAGAAAAAATTCACCAACGCTTTTAATTAACTTTTTAAACTTGGTATTTTTCAATGGAAAAGCCCATATATATCTGGAATGATAATCTCTGCAATATAAAACGTGTGAATATTTCCCCTCGATTTTTTCACCTGGAAAAGGTTCAAAAATTTCTACATGAACCCTCTCTAATGGCATGATAGATTTATAGACATTTCTATGCTTAAATTTTTCTAGTCTTTCAATTTTTTCTTCTGGATTGCAAACTGAGCAAAATTGTATTGCCTTAATCACTAGATCTCTGGTTATGTTCCCGTAATAATCGGCCAAACTGTGATGTACATGCTTATAAGTACCATGATTATTCATTAAATGACACCCCATGATCATATCAAATAAATAAATCGGTTCACACACGAGCCTATCATTTCTCAAATGATCATGAACAAATCCGTTAATATCCAAATAATATCGTCTTTTTAAAAAAACATATTTACTTTCAGCAAGGGGTTTTCTTCTTCTTGGATCCAGGTCACATATGGTATCTGGTGACAGCTTGTTTGTTCTAATCAGTTCATATGTATCTTCAGTCAAATGACCATTCACAGTTTGTTGAAACTTGAAAACTTCACGTTCACCACGTCTCAGTAATTCCATGTTCATATTAGGGGAAGCATACTTAGTATATGACTGGCCAATTTGTGGAACCATATATACACCTTTCATTTCAGCCGTCGCAGCTATTCGCCTCCCGACAGAGGACCTTGCGACATATTCGGTATCTTCGATATTATCTTCGTGATCTACCTGTGTGCTTGAATCATTATTTTCTGGAACGCTGATATCATCAAAGAGAGCGTCTCTCTTTCTTTTCTCCGGTCGAGTAGTCATCATGTTTTGTGTGTCTTTTGGTTTCTTTTACTTTTTTAATTCCTAATATTATACAGCTGTTTTTATTTTTTATGTTACAGATAAGTCATATACAAAATGGTACAGGATTTTTGACTATATATCGTTACCTTCTTTAATTTATGGCGATGTCAACTATGTATCAAGTTTCGAATTATCTTCAAAAATTTTTCAGCTCATCGGAATGACGCGATGAAATATTAAGATTATGAAAAACGTATAATACCTCCTTACTCAATGTGTTCATTATCATATTGCTGAATTTGAAAATGTATCAAAATATATATTCTATATACATACCACACCTCTTCTATATCTGTTTCTTTTCATTGTTAGATAAGGTACTTGGATGTATCTTTAATGATGAGATAGTGATCAATAACCAGGAAGGTAGCCATCCGATACAAATTACAAACCAAGTCCAAACCCCTAAATCCTTCCAAGCTGAAACCAATCCGTCGAAAATATCCAAACCGTTCAATTCTGACTCAAAAATATTGCTAAATACCATAATGGAAATAAATGGGTTGGATATCAACAGGCATAAGAAATTTTTAATCTTTAACCTGCTGTCTGGGTTACTTGCATTACTGTTGGTTTGTACGTAGGTCATCGGAAATGCGAGAACACCAATACCGAATGCTAATGGAAAATTAACCATCAATAAAGATGTCAATATTAAACTATAGTAAAGGTTGGCAAAAACCCTGATTCTATAAGTTAAGGACTCCTTCAATACTGGCAAAGCACGAGTGGATAATAGCGGAAGGGCAGAAACTATTATACTCAAAATTATTAAAATTACGGGCTGTAGATTGTGTAAGAAAAGTTGAGAAATAATAAATGAGATACTCATGGCGGCAGACCAAACGAAACCAGCGTAGATGCTGTCCATGGAAAAAAATGACGTTAGAGCATGTTGGTTATTGAACAAAGCATTTAATGAAGAGACAGCGTAAGCAATAGAAATGATAACGGCACTCGGTAAATAGCTGCTAATTGAGACGAAATTTCTAGGGGCTAGTAATAGGTAGAAAAAAAAAGATTGGTGAAATTTTTCTAGCAGGTTGTTGACAGATCTGAAGATAGCTTCTGGAATACGGCCGAAGGTGGTGATATCTATGTTGCCCTCTTTGCCGCAAGCCTTTAGAGATATAGACTGAATTCTCCAACCACTGAATGCTTCATTACCGTACGTTTTCTTAGCACCGGAGAGTGCAGAATTTTTTATACCTAGTAGTAATGTTTTTAATCTTGATGTATATGAGTAATCGTCTAATTGATCTTTTGGTAAACCATTTAACGAAACCTTCATACCTTCGTGTTCTGTTATCGAAACAGCAATATTAACAAGATCTAAGTTGGGTAATTCTCCATTCAGACCGTTATAATGAATTTCTACATAATCAAAGAAATCATTAGT
Organism: Jamesozyma lodderae; assembly: GCA_030571655.1. NCBI lineage: Eukaryota > Fungi > Ascomycota > Saccharomycetes > Saccharomycetales > Saccharomycetaceae > Jamesozyma > Jamesozyma lodderae. Next base: position 193,670 of record JAJLYF010000007.1, on the reverse strand, counting down.
GCCTGGGAAATCGAGAACTACAGCTGCCTCCAAGGACCCACCGGTCAAATCCAATGATGTGTGATAAGCTTCCACCCATGACCTCAATGCAGCATTAGGATTCTCACTAAACACAACAATAAGATTTTTAGACCATATTGGCCAACGTGAGAAATATCTTAATAGCGATATAGCTAAGGCTGTACCGCCAATATTAAATTCATTGTCAGCATTAAACCAAGGTGCTGCTAAAACAATTGCTTCTGTACCATCACCTCTTGGAGCATGTAATACACCATACAACGTGTCATTCGCAGCTTCGTTTGTGTAAATACTTGTCTTAGTACCAAATTCTTGTAACCAAGTGGCTACCAATGCATTTCTTTCGGACGCTGTAAGATTGAAATCTTTGCTTGCAAATTCCTCGATTTGTGAACGATATCCTCTGAGAATATTCCATTCTGATTCTCTGTAATAACTGTAAGCTTGAGAAGGCATTAAGGCATTCTCTGAAATGTATGTTCTTCTGAATTGACCGTCCATTGGAAGCACAAACATCATGATTAAACCAATAACGACACATAGTTTTGAAATCTTGGGTAAAAACTTGATTAATTTGGGAACTGCTCCCACCCTAATGGCTTTTCTCTGAAGCTTCTCAAATAAACCCATATTATTTTCTATTTCAGGTGTATCTAGGTAAAGGCGCCCTTTGATAACGACGTGCTTTCTTCCTTGTTAATTTGCTCCAGTAGAGATACGATAACTACTACAAATACTAGACTCTTATTAAGAACACTCAATAGGTGGTTAGACCGAAGGATTTAGTCGTAGAATAACTTGGGACGTTTACACTACTTAATAACAACAACCAAAGCATTAAGTGAATCTAGTTTTTCCAGCAGATTGAAAATTTCGAGTTTATTGTCCGGAATACCTCGTGGTTGCTCCGGACATTCTGAATTTATAGAATAAAACATTCAGAACATACATTGAAGAGTACTATAAGATTGACACTGAGGCAGGTGTTACTACTATAGGACTGAACTGTTAAATGTCAAGTCATTTTGAAAATAGAGGTCAAGATTACAATGCTGAAGGACCATGTTACGTGGGTGTAGACGTTGGTACTGGCTCGGCAAGAGCTTGTATTGTGAATAATAAAGGTAACATCCTTTCTATAGCAGAAAAGCCAATCGAAAGAGAAGAGCTCAGACCTAATTACATAACACAGTCTTCAAAAGAAATTTGGGAAGCTGTTTGCTATTGTGTGAGAAAAGTTGTGGAAGAATCTGCTGTTGACGCTGACATGATATGTGGTATTGGATTCGATTCAACGTGCTCGTTAGTGGTTGTGGATGAGGACACAAATGATCCCGTGAGTGTAGGTCCTGATTTTTCGAAGGATAATCAGAACATTATATTATGGATGGATCATCGTGCCATCAAAGAGACCGAGATCATTAATTCAACTCATCACAAATGTTTAAAATATGTTGGTGGCCAAATGTCAGTTGAGATGGAAATCCCAAAGATTAGATGGTTAAAAGATAATATGGACCCTAACAGCTTTTTACGTTGTAAATTTTTTGATTTACCTGATTATTTAACATTCAAAGCTAGTGGTAAAGAAACAAGGTCATTTTGTTCTACGGTTTGTAAGCAGGGTTTATTACCTTATGGTGTAGAGAATTCAAGAGATGGTTGGTCGAAAGACTTCTTCACCAAAATAAACTTATCAGAATTAATTGATGATGATTTTCGTAAACTTGGTGGAAAACTCGATGGTTTGACTAACAGTACTACAAGAAAATTTTTGAATGCAGGTGATTTTATTGGACAACTGAGCAACCAGGCATGCCAGGAGTTGGGACTAAAGCCCCATTGCATTGTCGCATCAGGTGTAATTGATGCTTATGCAGGCTGGATTGGTAGCGTAGCTGCAAGAGCTACTTTGGATTCTACAATTGAAACAGAAGAAGTTGGAATTGAGGCTGCTTGTAATAGATTAGCTGCTGTAGCAGGTACTTCTACTTGCCATATTGTTCTTTCAAAGGATCCTATATTCGTAAATGGTGTGTGGGGTCCATACAGAGATATCATGATTAGGAATTTTTGGTGCTCTGAAGGTGGTCAGAGTTGCACAGGTGCTTTATTGAAACATATAATAACGACGCATCCTGCATATTTCGAGTTGTGTGAGAGATCGAAGGATAAAAAGGTGTCCAAATTTGATTATCTTAATTCATTATTGGAAAACATGGTTCAAGAAAGGAAAGCCCGCTCAATTATATCGTTAGCAAAACATTTGTTCTTATACGGTGATTATCACGGGAATAGATCTCCAATAGCAGATCCTCTAATGAGGGCTGCAATTGTCGGTTTGTCAATGGATGTTTCTCTAGAAGGTCTAGCAGTTGTTTACCTAGCAGCATGTGAATTCATTGCGCAACAGACGAGGCAGATTGTTCAAAGAATGAATGATTCAGGACATAAAATCTCATCTATATTTATGTCAGGTGGGCAATGTAGGAATGAACTTTTAATGAGATTACTGGCAGATACTACTGGTCTTCCAATTGTCATTCCTCGTTATATTGATCATGCCGTAGTATTTGGTGCAGCTATTTTGGGAGCAACTGGAAGAAAGCTATTTGCCTATTCTAAGGAATCATCACAAACAAAACAGAATAGTGATTCTATGAATACGCTGTGGAAAACGATGGAAGAAATGACAAGCCCAGGAACAGTAATAATGCCAAGACCTAACAATGACCCTGATCGGATTCTGCTCGACGTAAAATATAACATATTTCTGGATATGGCAAATAAACAAAAAGAGTATAGGAATGCAGTAAATAGTGTTGAAAAATAACATTTGTTTTTATTAAACAGAGTTATTTCAGTAAACGAGGGTTCTCAACAGGAATGTCATTATTGTTAGCTGTTCAAATGTGAATAGTATAGATAAACAAAATATATTAGAGCTTTCAAACATTATTATTGCTATTGGAAATTATCTCAGAATATATTATTTATCAATGATAAGTTACTCACACGTGTGCGCTACTTGCGTGATTTCTAACTTGAATTCTCTTTTCATGACTGCTATTACGGAAGATAAAGGAACCAATTCAAAACTATTCAATCATCTTAAGCAAACCAAATGTTTTATAAAAGATGATCTCCCAATCTGTTCTAAGAGTTGCCAGTATTTTATGATACAGCAAAGCACGTGTATAGGCCCCCGTGTTTTCTTCGGCGCCGTTAATTACAAAACTGAATTATGTAAACTGACATTTTTTTGTTATTGTCGTAAAGCAGACTGTAACTACACTGTCATAAAGATCTGTATATGAATAAATGTTTTGATTGGCGATGAGTTTATGATTCAAAAAAAAAAGTATAAAAGGAGGAAAGATATTAAGGCACAATGTTCTTCTTATTTGCTATTTTATTTGATATGAATGACTTAGCAACAAAGATATCTGACTAGTTAAAAACAGTTCTCTTTCATATTTTTCGAATCCCATAATGTTCTTTGCTTCTTTAGCTGCTGCTTTGCTTTCTTTGGCGACTGTAGAAGGTTCACTTATCCATTCTCCATATCTAACTAACGGTATTTCAAAGATTGGTACCCAAGAAGAAATTTTTAAATTTTTAGCTGGTGCTGCTCCACATTATGATTTTCCTGTAAATACCAGTATTTCTAAGGAGGTCCCTGAAAACTGTAAGTTAAGCCAAGTTCATATGTATGGTAGACACGGTGAAAGATACCCAACTAAGGATTTAGGTGTTGAAATTACTTCTGCTTATTATAAATTAGCAAACTATACCAGAAAGTTTAACGGCTCTTTGTCCTTTTTGAATAACAATTACAAGTTCTTCTTGGACCCTAAAAATTATGAAGAATTAACTACCGAAAATAATACCCTAAATCCATGGAACCCATACTTAGGTTCTGCTGATGCTGAAAAGCACGCTTTACAATTCTTAGAACAGTACTCTGAACTTTTAGAGAATAAGACCGATTTTTCTGTTTTCACATCCAGTTCTAAGAGAGTTCATGACACTGCTCGTGATTTTATTAAAGCTTTAGGTAATGAGTATAATGTTGACCTTCAAATTCTTAGTGAAGATCCTTCCCAAGGTGCCAATGGTTTAACACCAGGTTATGGTTGTCCTAAATATAACTGGACTGAAAATGACCATATCTTAAACTCTTTCAGTACAGACTACCTAAAGGGTATTTCCCAAAGACTAAATAACGAAAATAAAGGCTTGAACTTAACCACTACTGATGCCTTCAGCTTAATCGGATGGTGTGCTTTTGAAATTAATGCTCGCGGTTTCTCTGACATGTGTGACGTTTTTACTCAAGAAGAATTAATCAACTATTCTTACCGTAACGACTTAAGATCTTACTACCAAGAATTTGTTGGTTACTCTTTAGGTAAAACTGTTGGTTCTGTTTTATTCAACGCATCTTTAACTTTGTTAAAAACTAAAAGTGAAGATTTGGATCAAAAAGTTTGGTTAAGTTTTACACATGATAACGATTTGATCAATTACATGGCTGGTGTTGGTTTATTTGACAATGGTAAGAAGTTACCAACGGATTCTGTTCCGTTTATGGATCACGTATTCCATGAATCTTGGATTTGTCCACAAGGTGCAAGAATCTATACCCAAAAGTTTGATTGTTCCTCTTCCAATCATACTGAAAAGTCCTATATCAGATATGTTGTTAATGATGTTGTCATTCCACTGGAACCATGCCACTCTGGTCCAGGATTTTCTTGTGAATTGAATGATTTTGTTGATTATGCGGAAAAAAGATTAGCTGATGTTGATTATGCTAAGCAATGTGATGTTAAGAACAACACTGAGTTAACCTTTTACTGGGACTACAAAACCAAAAACTACACAGCCCCATTGCTAGTGCAATGATTACGATACCCAAAATGACTGCCCTTTTTACTTTGCAGCTCAACGTTTCCTTAATTATTTTTCTATAAAAAGTACCAAACTTACGTTCGTTTAGTCAAAAGGCTATCCTTTCTCATATTTAAAACATGCAATATAGATCTTTTATAAAAAAAAAAGTTATTTTGTATCTCTTTTTTGTTTGACTTTAGTCACAGATAGACGGCTTCAAATGTAAATGTCATCAAAGAAAATCTAATCTATCAAATAATTCATATAGGTAAAGTATATAGTATATTACGCTTTATATAGTGGCAGAGTAATCAATATGTCCAAGATTTTACCGGTTCATTTTAATAAAGGGTTGTATCCTTGTTTCACACCATTAGTCATCTTGTTCCCCCTTTCCGTCTTCATTACATTCATCCTTCCCAAGAGTATTTTGATGACGTAGTCTGGCTTCCTCTAGTTGGTTTTCGAGTTTTCTCAAAATTAAATCTTTCCGTTGTGACAGTTCTAAAGATGAGTACATATTTTTCACATCGCAAAGGCACCATGCTAGTTGTCTCCATTGCTTCTGTTCTGCCCACTTCGTTCCAGCAATTAATCTAAAAAATGCTGCTTTACGTTTTCGTGTTAAACCCTGCGCAACTATATCACATCCAGTATCCAAATTGCTGTCCAGTCTATCATTACTGACACTCTGAGTATTTATATCAGTATCTTTTCCATCTAATTTTCTTTCGTTTTTTAACTTATCACGTTTCATTTCAACGTTCTCGACTTTATGTTTTATCCTTGGATCTATACGCAAAGCATAACAATCACTGAGCCTTTCCCAAATCATAATTTGTGAACATGGACCTAATTTACATTCATGGAGCATCGTTTCCAGGTAATCTATCGCATATGGTGTAGAAGTCCATGTGTCACTTAGTGCTAAAAATAACTCAGATGAAAGAATCATGCAACGAGTTTCATATGATCTGAACGGTTCTGAATACGTGCTATTCTCGAAAGTGTTTATTTTACTTTCAGGAGATGGATTTCGCATTGCACACATGTCATAAGCGTCCAATGCTCTCTCAATTAAAGGGTCGATATCATTTTTTATCATCTTTACTGTCACGATGCTTTGAGCACCCATCAAGAGAGATGCAGCACTCCATTCAAGACATGATGCCAAATATTTCGGAAGCTGTTCTAAATCATGGTTTAATGATTCGTAAGTAGCATATGCAGTTTTAAAATCAGATAACATCATTGACCAATCAGCTAATTTTCTCAATAGGAATTCAGTTGAGGAAGAAACAAAATATTGGTTACCTTTACTATCTTTTGCCATCGAGGTTTGCTGTTGATGTGCACCAGAGCCTGCTTTGGGCATAAATTTCTTCATCCATCTTGAGCCATGAAAAATCGATCTTCTTGGCTGCATGATCGTCTCTTCCCAAAATGCAATTTTTCGTTGCATGAATGGTATAAGAAGATCATAAACAAGTTTATCTAAGATATCATATGTGCAGTTGATCAATTTTAATGGCAACGTTGTATCTTGTTCTTTTTGTATAAAATAAATCATCTCTTCCAATGACGACATTATTGGCTGATGTAATTTGACCTGTGTATCTGTTTTGTAATCATTGCTCCATAGAGGTAATGAGATTGTTTCAACAAATAACTGTTTCTTCAATTGCTTCGCTAGAGCCTGGCAATGTTCTATTTCTTCTGGAGAATCTTTGTTATAACATAATAAAAAAACAGGTAGCATATCATTAGTATTTATAAATATAGGAAAATTTTCAGTATTACGGTGTAAATTTTTAAAGTTAATCAGCAAGTCTCTCGCATCGTCATAAGTCTGTCCCTTGCTAATATCTAACGCAATTAATGAAACTACAGGATGGTTGAACGATTCATATGGCGATAAGGTAGTAGTTGATGAAATTGCTAATGAGAAAAAACTATGGTACAAGGATTTTTTCAATAAACGATGGGATGTTTCATCTGTAGTATATTTATCTATTAATTTTAAGTAATTTACCAGATAAACTTCCAAAGAATGATAATCAAATAACATGTCATTTTCATCTCTGCTATCTATTAGATCAGCTAGAGGTCGTGTAAATCTTACGTACTGGGATTGTGTGGAATCTCTTTGGAATAAACTGTTTGACCTACTTCTAGCTCTGGTTTTACTAGTTGCTGCGGTTGGTATCGTCAATGCAGAAGTTGAAGTCGTCTCATTTACTCCTGCGGGAGGGTTGTACTCATTTGCTTGATCTCTATCAGAAACACACCCTCCAAAAAACCTGAATAACATATACAGAGAGTCGATATTGTAGGTATCATAAATATGTGAATCTAGTACACCGGTCGAGGTAACTGTAATTACAGGTGATATTGCATGTGATATAATTCTTCTTGAAATCTCTGCAGGGACCGTTTCTTTAGAATAATCTAAATGAAATAGAAGATTCATATAGTGTTCATACGAGAAATTTATCATACTTCTAATGACTGTTATTCAATTTACGTATGGAACGTACACAATACAACTTCTTATAATTTTTCAATTGTCACTACTTCCTTTGATAGTTGAAAATGAAAGTAGATCAAATATGTCAAATGCTACAGTGTTCAAGAATCAAGAGTTTCTTCTTGCTTTTTTCGTTTTTTCAACTCGCATATATTAAGTCTTCTAGTAAGTTACGATTGACAAGGAAACTGGTACAATACGGTAACTTAATAGTCAATAGGGATTCAGCTTTTGTCGATATAAATGGCTTCAACGTATAACACTGATATATTATGTCCTATAAATGCTAAAATATATCCAGTATGTTTCAACCCTCGTTTGCAGTTTGTAACTTGTACCTCAGTTCATGAAAGTAGCTTGATAACGGTCAATACCACTAGTAATTACATAAACGCACAACTGAAAGAGATTTCATTTTGTAAACTACTCTATGTTCTATAAAAGTCTTCCATTTTTAAAGAAAATCTTTATTACCTTGAAGCGTATATTGAACAATCACCTTTAAAAAAAACAACTTTAACAGTAAGTAGGACAAATATCACTAAACAACAGGAAGGACCTACTGAATTATCATCATAGCTTGACAATGTCATCATTTGTTGGGGGAGGTCCAAATCAATCATCGACTTTTGGGAAGTCCTTATCTCTGAAGGTTGATGGTGGCTTCAACGCAGTTTCCATAAATCCATCTGGTCGAGATGTGGTACTAGCAAGTCGGCAAGGTTTGTACATAATCGACTTAGATGATCCTTTTTCTCCTCCAAGATGGTTACACCACACTACACCATGGCAAGTGGCAGACGTTCAATGGTGTCCTCATCCAGCAAAACCTTACTGGGTAGTGTCTACATCAAACCAAAAGGCAATTATCTGGAATCTGGCAAAGTCATCTTCAAATGCTATAGAATATGCATTGCATGGGCATTCTAGGGCTATCACTGATATTAACTTTAATCCACAACAACCCGATATTTTGGCAACTTGTTCAATTGACACATATGTCCATGCGTGGGATATGAGAAGTCCTAGAAGGCCTTTTTATTCAACAAGTTCTTGGAAATCTAGTGCATCTCAGGTTAAGTGGAATTTCAATGATTCTAATATATTGGCATCTTCTCATGGTAATGATGTTTTTATCTGGGATTTGAGAAATGGATCGACACCATTATTTAAATTGGTTGGGCATGCTAGCAGTGTAAATAGTATTGATTTTAATAGGTTTAAGTCCTCCGAAATTATGTCCAGTTCCAATGATGGTACAGTAAAGTTCTGGGACTACTCTAGAGACTGCAAAGAGTCTACGAAGACTATAAGTACGGACTTCCCAATTTGGAGAGGCAGATATTTGCCTTTTGGTGAAGGTTGTTGTGTTATGCCTATGGTTGGTGGTAACAATTCAGTTTATCTAATGAATCTTAAAAATGAGAATGATAACAATAATAGTAAAAATTTTAACAATTCAATGAAGTTACAGCCAAGTTACACTTTCAAAGGACATACAGACCGAGTTCTTGACTTTCTGTGGAGATCAAGACATTCTTATGATTCTGATGTCGATGATCGTGAATTTGAACTAGTAACATGGTCAAAGGACTGCAATTTAAGACTTTGGCCCATTCCCAATACTGTATATGAAAAGGTTAATTTTGAGAGGAATAAAGCTTTAGAAAGGAGACTCCCAAATTACGAATATATAACGTACAATAGGGAACCAAAAAATACTTTAAGCTCGCAAGATCAAAGCTATAAAAGGGTTAAAGAAACTTTTGTCACCACGTCTGGTTTAAAGAATGATAATGATGTGAATCATATAAATTGGCTTTCAGGTGTGAGAATGAACAGTCAAAACTCACCTGAAGATTTATTCGAGGAACCGAAATTACAAAATTTGGGTGAAGAAGTTAGTGCTATTGGTCATAAATTTCCAAAAGTAGTATTTGAAAAAATTTCTGTATCAACAGGCGAGTTGATATTAACATTGAATAGCCCGTTATCTGATGCAACACCAGATGAATATATTTTTTTAAGAATTGAAGTCAAGCTTCCTCCAGATTACCCAAAAAAGAATAATGCTCCAAATTTCAAAATAGAGGAGAATGGCAAGTTGTCTTCAACTAGAAAACAAGAAATTTTAGCAAGACTTAAGGAGATAGGTAAAAAATACACTGATTCCGATATGTATTGTTTGGAGGCCTCTCTACATTATCTTTTAGGTGAAAAGGTTAATCTTGATCTTGATGAAGAAATTAATGAGCCATTGTTAAACTTTGATATAGCTGATCACATCGATTTTAATGAATACTCGTCAGAAGCGGAATCAGGAGTTGAACAACTGATCAATTCTTCATCAGAATCAGGAGATGAGGAATTTAAAGATCCATTTAACGAAACAATTGAGGTAAGAGATACATTCGGTAGAAATTTGGCGTTTGATAGTACACCTGTACCGAATGAGTGTGGCGCTGTATGGACAGCAACAGGTCAATTACTTTGTTTTTTTTCTACTGAAAATAAACCTGACAGAAAACCAACTGATGTACTGAAATTAACCAAAAAAAATCTATCTAAGAAGCAGAATCAGAAATATTTGAATACTAACATATTATACGACGATGAAGAGGATAAATCAGACTTGGAAATATCAGAGTCTTTAGCCGAGCTGCGACCAAAAAGATATGTCGACACTTTTTCAGTTAATGAGAACAATTCGTATACTACTAACGCCAGTTCAGACAATGAGTCTTTTTCTGATGGAAGTTTTGACAGTTTTATAGATGATTGGAATGACATAATTGGTAACGATATTGTTGTAAGAACAAAAATTCCGACTATATTGGGTAATTTTGCTAAATCATTCGGTTCTGTCCATTCTGAGAGTATTAAAGGTACTGGGTCCATAAAATTCAACAAGAATTTAGTTATTATAGAAGACTTCAGTCATTTAATTCCCGACTGTAAAGATTTGGCTTTAGAGTATGAGGTCATGGATTCTCCGGCTGAGGAAATGGCAAGACATAACGCCCTAGTAGCGGAAAAATATGGCTATGAAGAGATTAGTCACTGTTGGCAGATATTATCTGATCTACTAATGAACTATAATGATGATGATCCAACTGCAATAATTTGGGATAACCACCCCCTGGGTATTAAATGGTTTATTAAAGAGGCACTACGATATTTTGAAAAGCAGAATAATATACAAATGCTTGCAATGTTATGTTGCGTGATTGCTAACCCCGATGAACCTGACCCTGAAGAAATACCAGACGAAAAAGTAGAGAGTATCGTCACCTTTCAATACGAAGAAAACTCAGAATCATGGAAGGCTGACATTCAATCACAGTATTCAAACGCCAATAATACTATAGCGAACACTATTGAACCCTATTCAAGATCTAAAATAATGGGCATGATTGATAACGAATCAATACGATCAGATGATCATTTCAATAATACATTTCATCAGTTGAATAGCAATCGATTATTACACGCTAGATCTCCAATTATGTTCAATAGACTATCAAACGCAGGAATACCATCACAGCAAATGGCACCAAGAACGTCAGAAATCAAAGTTGAGTTAATTAATGATGATATCCTGGACGCTATTCGAAAACCTACTCGTGAAATATTGGACAATGATGATGTCAAAATGTGCCAGAAGTATATTTACCAATACGCTAAATTATTATTTAGATGGGGTTTACCTATGGAAAGAGTTAAAATTCTTGAGGTAACCTTGAAGGCTATATCGGAAAGATTGAACGACAAAAATGTGTTCACTGAAAATGACGAGAATAATACCAAGACGAACTCATTTGAAATTCATTGGCTTGAGCAAAATAAAAAAAGTCTATTTTTCAAGAATTGTAATTACTGTAATTTAAAAGTTACAGGAAATACTTTTGTCTGTGGGAACTGCCAGCACCTCTTACATGCAGAATGTGCAAAAAAGTGGTGGGAAATTGGTGACGAATGTCCTTCTGGATGTGGTTGTCATTGTCCTGTGATGTATGATGTTTGCTGAAAGTTTTGAAGTTGCTCTCATATAATTATATGTACTTTTCTGCTTTAATAATATATTCTTAAGACTTTTCATAATGTTAATTGTTCTGCTCTGTGCCTCTTTCATCTTCAACGCGTCCTCGCTTAAATAATATATAAGATTCAGGCACGCTGCTCGAAGAAATCTAACCGAAGATCTTATTTATCTCCATTCAGGGAGGAACAAAGTAGGCAACTAAAAATACCTTTTATTAGTTGCTTATTATTTGAACATGTCAACAGAGAAAACTGTTCTTATATTAGGAGCAAATAGGTAAGTTCTTCCGAATTTGAAACTGATATAATAGTCAATTCCCTTCTATTTTACTAACTTCGAATCAAAATACTTAAATGCAGTAACCTTGGATTGAATATTGCCTATAGGCTTTTGGAGACTGAGGCACCAGATGTAAACTTTACATTTATTCTTACATCAAGAACCGTAAGTCGTGCGGATGCAGCAGTTGAATTAATCAAGAGTTATAATGACAATTTGAAAAATGGAAGAAAATTGACATTTGATGCCTTGATTCTAGATCTAACAGACATGAAAAGCATTTATGAAGCCTCAAAGTCCCTTAATGAAAAATATAAGGAAATTAATTATGTTTTTGTGAATGCCGCAGCTGGCGTCTGTAGTGGTATCAACTGGTTAAAAGCCATTATAGAGGTGATCCGTAATCCAGTCCAAGCAGTTACAGATCCTGGTTATAAAATTCAAAAAACTGGTTTAAAATCAAAAGATGATATGGGGTTAGTGTTTCAAGTCAACGCATTCGGGCCTTACTATTTAATTAGTCATTTACTGCAGCATCTTTCGAGAGGACATGCTATAGTAGTATGGATATCAAGTATTAGATCTGATCCAAAATATTTACAATTTAATGATATGGAGTTGATTAATTCAAGTACACCTTACGAAGGGTCTAAAAGAGAGATAGACGTCTTACATTTGGCAACGTATAAAGAATTAAGAAATCAAGACATTTACCAATATGTTGTTCAGCCAGGTATTTTTATTAGCCAATCCTTTAATCAGCATTTGAACATATTTACTTACTACATGATGTTATTTATGTTTCATTTTGTTAGGTTTTGGGGCTCTTTTTGGCATACTATAGATGCCTATAAGGCAGCAAATGCACCCGTGTATGTTACCACCTTTTTAGATAAAGATTTTGAACGTCAAGATCTTAAATACGGATCAGCCACGTACACTGACGGCGTTGAGTACATAAAACCGCAAGAGATGGATTCATGTGGTAAATTTGAAGTACTAGAATACTTCAAAAGTAAAAAAAAGGAATGGGATATTAAATTAGGTCATGTTGCCGAAAACTAGACTTTGAATATATTTTAGATTATATAAGTAACCATACAATCAACATTATAATTAAACTGAGCTTTTCTTAGATAGGGCCTCCAAAGGAATCCTTGACAGGAATTTTTTTTTAATGACAAAAATCAGACGTAGCCATATAGGTATTCGCTTTTCATTTTATTAGTAGCAGGACATAAAGAAAAAATTGAGTACTTTGCTGAATATTTGATTGTTTCACATTATAACTTTCGAATGTCGAATTTGGCGCATAAATTTGGAATAAAAGTCTCATCAAATTCTTCTATCAAGTAATAAGGAGACCCTCATACAATGTCATAAAATTTAGCTCTATCCACTTTATTTCACATCTTTTTTTCAAAAAGCATAGCTTTTATTTCTGAAACGTCTGATTCTATCTTCATCTGACGCTCTAATATTTCCATTAAAAGGGTTTTGATATCCTCAGAGTTTTCTTTACCACCATTATTTTCATTGGGCAATTGAAATTTCACAGTTTTCTTGTTGGATATTAACACACTCCTTTTAGGGTCTACAAATGAGCTCTTCAAAAGGGTATCATTGTCATTGTTTTTGAAATCATCATTTACATTAATTTCAGTTTTCAGTTTTTTCAGTAAATTATTTCCCCTAATGATTCTTCGAGGCGACCTTTTTATTGGTTCATTTATGAAAGCTGTGTTCTTTGAGGATTGTGACTTAATGTCGTTAAACGTAGATGTGGAGATATTTCCCTTATCTCTTAACCTTGTGGGTGAGAAAGCTGGTGTATAAAGTTTATGAGATCTTTCAAGGCTTTGAGTAAACCTGATTGAATGATCAGGTGGTTCAAATTGACTCGGTGTGTAGTGATGTTCAGGATTTCTGTATACTTTCCTCGGCGATAATCGCATGGCAGGTTTCCTCATTCTAGTATTTCTCGATGGCGATATTTGTAATCTTTTGAATACATCGGATGAAGATGAATCGGTCATTATATAATGAAAAGCAGGAAATAAAATCTCAATATAGGCTTAAATTGAGGGAAATATCAAAATATGTGATTCGTTTTAATGTTGCAGAAACTATAGACTCTGTTTATTTATGTTTTTCTTTATTTCTTCCCGATTACATTTGGTTGATTTTTGTTTTTTCGTCTTATCGATGGCCCAAAATCTTAATAAAATAAGTAACCTTATGATTTTTGATATGTAATATTATGCCTTCTATAAAATTTACAAAAACGTTTACAGGTTAATCAAAGAGCGACTCATCATTGACAAACTCATAAACTTGATTACTCTTGTAATTACAATTATAAAATATCGGAACATTGCATTTTTGTTGCTCGTCATATTGGATTATTTCGGTAGGTAAATCATTTAATGTTAAGAAATGTAACTTCTTGAATCTTTGAATAAAATAGTCAAATGTCTTCTTTAATGAATGGATGTATGCATGATATACTTTAATCACATCTGTTTCCGTCAAAAGGCGACTTGATGGAACTTGTGAGAGTAATTTGTCATTTAAACCCCGATTTAGCATAGCATTTATTTTACTAACATGTTCATCTAAAGGTTTGGAATAGTAGCCAAGAGATGGGTATATGTCAAAAAAATGAGAATATGGTAATATTGGATATGTTTTAAATATTTGTAGAATGAAGTTTCTATCTGACATATCAAGGAAATCTCTAATTATAAATGATTCCTTGTTTGGAAAATATTTTTTTAGTATTACATCGTGTAAAGTTCCTTTACATTCATCACATTTACAATTTACGTTAATCTCAAATTTTGAAATTTCATCGTTTTCGATATTCAATAAAGGTTCGTCTAGTTCCTCTGCTCTAATATCGATATATTCTAAGGTTTTGGCGCATTCAGACCTTGATAGACATTGAATAAAGTTTTCACTTAGAGGGACATCAAACATAAAATCAATTTTAAATCGTTTCAAAGTTGTGAAATTCTCAATACAACCAAGTAAAAAGGATTCATCAGCAAATAATGAAAACAAAGATAAGATTTGTATATTTTTAAATTTCCAAAAATCCTGCAATTGCCATGACGCGTATAAATCAACATCTGAACTATCCTTATCGTACCATGATAATATTTCTAGCTCTTTTAAAGTATTGACATCAAATATATCATAGTAATGTAGGGACGTATTTATTGGTTCCGCTGAATGTGTATCACTTCGCAAGTTTAAGCAAAGTGATTGTATTTTTAATTTCTTGTCAAATTTTTCATTGAAAAAACTAAGTGCATTTACATGTAAGGTCAAATCCTGAATTTGCTCCAAATTGTATTTATTCAATGTATGTCGCATCAGTTCAAAGTATCTCGTATCCGCAGCCGTTGAATCTGGTAACAAGGCAGGCGGCGTCAAACTTAGTGACTGCAATTTTGATGCATGTTCCCAAAGGTAAGGTGTGATCTCGCCTCTGATAAAATTGTCAAAAATGATCAAGTTTGGGTCATGACGGTTCAATACTTCAAGAAATGAAAACATAGTAAAATCCTTCAAATGCCATGTACAATGCACCCTTTTGATAAGTGGGGGGAGTCGTTTTGGAGAATGCTTCAGAGATCTAATCAAACATTCAAATTTTCTATTTGCTTCTCTAGACTGTTTTGATTCTTGGTCGTGATTGCCATCCATGTATGGGAATGCTAAAACAGACCACAGATGTGTCCCCAGAGTGTTATCAAGATCACTTGGAAAATAATATCTTTCATTCAGGAAAATATTTTGATATAGTGATGGAAGAACCAAGTTATATGTCTTTTGAGAGACATAGGTTAAGGCAATTTTATCTTCTTGAGCTAGCTGGATACTTATTCTATTAAATATTTCTTGGGGTAATTTTTCAATCATCAGGAAAACTTTTCTTGTAAACTTTGTAACTTTGAGGAGCCTATCCTTTTAGAAATTTTGGATCATGTAACAAAAAGAAGGTTTCAACTCATATAGAAATGTGATATTTTACTTTCATCTCTTAGATACGTTTATCACTTTCCTGCTTACATAATAATATTTTTTTCACTTAATGCGAGGTTTAAAACAATTTCAGAAGAAGCGTTTAAAATGACGAGAAGTATAAGCGGATATAAATACTATGATTATTATATATATGTATAGGCCTGTGTATCCGGACATACTTTATGTTTCTCCAACTCTCAATTACAAAAAGTTTGCAAGAGCATTGAAATCTTTATTATTGCGGAACATTTCAGCCTTCATGCCAACCAAAAAGATATTTCTTTCCTTTATATTGATCTGCCATATTGACTTCGACAAATATAGTTCAATATTTCCATTTGTACCTGTATCTGTTGCAATTAAACTTGCGAGATTTAAAAACTTTGTTCCATTTAAGGACAAATCACATGCTGATAAATCTGCAGGAAGTCTAAAATATATCTTGTCTTCTGATTGACTTTTACCTTTAATAGATCTTTTCATCTCATATGATTTCAGGCTGATATTTGCCTCTTTTGCCAGTATGTTGCTGAAAATATTTTCGAATCTTTGCGCAGTCTCTCCAACTATATCTAATTGGATGGTTTTGTTTCTTATATCCACAACAATCTTACAATCTGTTGATTCAATCTGAAATGCCAAATCTCTAGGAGTCTCATCTAAATAAGGTCTCATGTACCCAATAACGGTTCTATCGTATAATAAACCAACTTGATTATTCTCTGAAATCTCTACTCTTGGTCTTTTCCTAGGTTGTGCTTCTGTAGTTGCGTTTGAGACTAATGGAGCTTGTAGTTTACTCTCTTTTACACAAATACCTTTCTTTGAAATATCTTTTAATTTAATCCAAATCTCTTCATTTTTTGTTGTAGGGTTATATTTAATATCACATTTAACTAATCGTTGTTCTAAATTCAAGAAAAAATAATAGCGACATTCTTTCATTAATGCATCTCTTTCATTATCATCTAAAGTCATAGCTGTTCCTTGTAATAACGTCAATAGCTTTTTAAACAACTCTGCTGATCTTGGTACATAGGAATAAGAATGCGGTGGAGGACGTAACAGTTTTCTAGAGACTATGAGTTGTTCAACATCGATATATAGTGTTTCTGAAGTCATTTGAAAAAAATTCGATGAATCACCTCTTCTCTTTAGTAAATTTCTTGGAATCTTGAATGATTCATTACCAATTTTGGTATAAAAATATTCTGATTCCTTTAATAATGTTCTTAACCTTGGTAAATTATAGTAAGTAGCGTCTGCAACCAATTGAGTATATTGAACTTCATTCTGGATGTCTATACAATAGCCTTGTAGATGTTGATAAATCATTTCAAAGGTTTCTGAAGACCTATCAATAAACAAGACCTCATTATGTGTAGTTGATGATGATAATGATGAAGATGCCTCTAAGGAGGGTGTATTTGAATTTGTAGAGGTTGCTGATTCATTATCACGTTTACCGAAATAGTTGGTGAAATAACTTGGGCCATCTGAACTGAGAGAAGCACCACTAATACTAAATAGTTTTGAACCAATTTGAATTCTGTACATCTTTTCATGTGGCAGAATTTGCGGTATATTTGGGTCGAAATGACCCTCTAGAACTGTAACAGGAGTTAAAACTGTTTGTTCCATGACTGAAGTAAGGAATCAAGGGAAGAAAGACGACGACAATTGCAGCTTAGTCTAATACTGTTGTTGAGAAGGTGAATCAATTGCACAAAACAAAAAAAAAAAAGAATTGGCAAACCAGATCTGAATAATACTTACGTTATCCTTAGGTAAGAAAGGTATTTCGAAGTGCTCACAATTGAATGAATTAAGGTAAATTAATCCTGAATTGAGTAAGAATGTTATAAAATATTTCTGAACGTTGGCGAAAAAGCGCGAGCTGAAAAACTAAAAAAAAAAAAGAAAATAACGTCAGTAAAAGTAAACTAGTTTTAAAAACTGCAGAGGTCGAAAGAATGATATTGAATTAACGAACTATAAACTTGATTTTTTTATAAAAAAAAAATACTTCGTTTATATAATTTATTATAATGAAAAAATACTGGAATTAATCAATAATTCAAAGTATTTTTCATTAATTTTAAAATATAATATATATTTTTTTTTTCTTGTTTAATGTACAACCAATATAAGTTAATGAGTGAGCCTTCTCCATTATAATTTTATTATTTAAAAAAATGTGTTTTTTTTTGTTATGATCATTGAAAGGAATCATACTAATTACTCTTTGATTTAATGAGAGGGAGATACAGAAAAGAAAAGAAAAAAAGATTAATGGAATGAATGAGGGGGTATTATTAAAAATATAGTGCAATTCTGGTAAAGGTGTCATAATAAACTGTGTATTTATTATTAAACTTATAATAATAAAGCAGCGGCACCGGCAAATAAAGCACCAGCAGCTGGTAAAGCCTTGTTGGCAGCACCAGTGAAAGAGGCGACAGCATGAGTGGTAGAAGAGGCAGCAGATTGAACTGGAACTTGAGTCACTCTGGTAGTAGTTTGAATAGAAACAGTCTTAGTAGAAGTACCTTCTGGGGAAGTAGCTGGAACAGAAGTAGCTGGTTGAACTGGTTGTTGAGAAACAGGAGCAGAAGTAGCTGGTTGTTGAGTAACAGGAACTGAGGTAGCTGGTTGAACTGGTTGTTGAGAAGTAGTTTGGTTAGAAACAGCACGAGAAGAAGTAGTAGTTTCTAATGGACAGAAAGTAGTAATATGGGTAATGATGTCATTAACTGTGACGGTAGCAGTAGAAACTAAAGCTGGAGAAACAGTTTCATGACAAACATGACTTTCACAAGAAGTGATAGTAACCAAAGTAGTAGTTCTTTCAGTAGCAGTAGCAGTGGTGACGTTAGAAGCGGCAGTAGCAACAGAGGCAATAGCGGCGACAGAAGCGAATGTAGAGAATTGCATTTTTAATAGAATTATTTTTTTTATTGAAAAGGAGTGTAAAAAAGTTTGATTATTTGAAATAACTGTTAAAACTAATTGATTATGTTTTTTTTTTTTAATACAAATATAAATTAAGAAGAAATAACCGAATGAAAAATGTGCAGTTTCCATGATAAATCTCGAGGTGCTTATATACATAAAGAAAATTATTACAAATTTGGGCACAAAGACACGCTTAAAACGGGAATCATAAACAGCGACGATAAACGCGATGGGTTTTTGCCAGAACAGGGAAAAGGATAAACAGCGCTCCTAATGCGGCAAACCTTAATGAAAAATTAAATGACCCCACGGTCCCTTGCAGAGTGAAGAAGAGACTAGATTGGGAAAGCAACCACGAACGCGATCGTACAATTTTTCATTGTACAGGGTTAGCAGTGGTCGAGATATCGAGTTATCGAGCTATCGAGATACTCCCGGAACAAATCGGTGTTTTTCCAATACCTCAAAATTAAAATACAATGTTTCTTGAGGGTACTAAATATCGTATATATATTATATCATACTATATCGTATCATAACTTGGCAACTAAACCCGCCTCTTCACATAATGAATAAAATAATGAATTTTTATCGTCCAGTAAATTTTTGGGTGTATCGAATTCACTGACTCTTCCTTGATCTAAAACAATAATACGGTCACTGTCCATAATTGTGTTTAATCTATGAGCAATAGTTAATATGGTTCTATCTTTAAATGCTGTACGGATGGTCTGTTGGATCATAGAATCTGTTTCGACATCAACGGCTGCTGTAGCTTCATCAAGAACCAAAACTTTGGATTTAATCAGTAATGCTCTAGCTAAACACATTAGTTGTCTTTGACCAACACTTAAATTACTACCACCTTCAGTTAATTTACTTAATAAACCATCATTACTCATTGAAAGTATATGTTCCTTCAAATGTGATAACTCCAGACATCTCCAAATTTCTTCATCGGTGTATGATTCCGTAGGATCGATATTTTCACGAACTGTACCTTCAAATACCTGTGAATCTTGAGGGATGATAGATAAATTATGTCTTAAATCATATAACCCTAATTCATTAATGGAAATACCATCTATAACAATACGACCACCGCTTGCTTCAATAATTCTGAATAATGCTAATGTTAATGATGACTTACCAGCACCAGTTCTACCAACGATACCAATTTTTTCCTGTGGGTTAATGTGTAGATTAATATCCTTTAACACTAAATCCAATTCAGGTCTATAACGAGTTGAGTAATTCTCAAATTGAATATCACCCGCAATAGGCCATGAGGCATCAGGTCTGTGGCCTTCAATAATTTCAGGTGCTTCACTTTTCAATTCAGCATATTCTTTTATTCTTTCAACAGAAACAATATTAGTTTCGACTTCAACGGTCATTCTAACAATCCAATTTAATGTTTGAGTAATTTGTAAAGCATAACTTAATGATAAACCAACCATACCAGCAGTCAAAGCACCTTGTTTCAATCTCACAATAGATAACGTACCAGCACCAAGGATGATAACAGAACCAATAAATTCTAATCTAAAAGCCAACCAACGGTTAGCATTAATAGATGGATAATAAGCACTCATATTATTATCTATACGACACTGGTTGATATGAAGGAATCTCTTTTGTTGATCAAACCCTCTGATTGTACCAATACCACCTAATGTTTCTTGGAAATGTGAATAAATTGGTGACCTTGTTATCGAATCTAAACGACGTAATTCTCTTGATGTTCTCAAGTAATATTGTTGATAATAAATATAGAAAACACCTAATGGAACAATAACAAAAATGAATTGCCATGTTGTCACACAGATGACTATAATAACGAATAAAACCTTAACTGCATTCACGAAAAACTGTGAAAATGATCTACCAAGGATGGAATCGACCTTGTAAATATCGTTGGAAAATCTGTTTAGGATACGGCCAATTGGTGTGGTTTCAAAAAATGACATTGGAGCCCTCAAAACTGCTGCTGTCATAACATTATGTAAATATCTTGAACCATGAATGGTACAGAATACCCATAAAATAATTGTCTGTATTAAAGTTGATAATGCAGAACCAACACCAAGCGCAAAATAAATCAATAAATAACGAACAGCATTTGGATTAGCACCATATTTAGTATTTACTTCAGACCAATGCTTTAACCACACATTACCCATAACGGATAAAAACATAGAGAAAATGATGAATATAATAAAGATAACAACGTTTCTTGGATTACAAGCTTTTGCGTATTCTCTGTAAATATTCCATTTGACTTTACCTTGCTCACGATGTTCTCTTCTAGCTTGATTTTCATCATCACCAAAATCGATACTACGTAAAGTAGCGTCACTGGCTCTTCTTAAACTTTGTGATTCATCCGAGCTTATCAATTGCATATCCTGAAGTTTTTGTAATTCTTCTAATTCGTTTTCTAACGGAACACTTTCTTCATGGACAGAAGTGGCTGTTGAAGAAGGTTCTGTAGAGGTCGATTCATCATTTTTTTTATGCTTTCTACCAAATTCACTAATCAACTTGCATAATGGACTGTGGTCATCTTTAGTTACTTCTTCATATGTACCTTGTTGAATTACTTCACCGTTTTCTAAAAGTGTAATAGAGTCTGCGATAGATAAAACAGAAATCTTATTGGTAGCCAAGACTTTGGTCTTAGTATGTAACAAACCAGTTGGTCCCAAAACGTGCTCGATTAAATGTCTTGCAACATGCTCATCAACTGCAGCTAATGGGTCATCCATCAAATAAGTGTCAGCCCTAGAGTAAACAGCTCTTGCCAAGGATAGTCTAGCCTTTTGCCCACCTGAAAGAGAAATACCTTTTTCACCAACAAGTGTTTTATCACCATCCATCAAGACAGCTAAATCGATGGTCAACGCACATGCTTTGATAGTCTTTTCATAAAATTCAGGATCATATTTATGACCAAATAAAATATTTTCTTTAACCGTACCATTCATAATCCATGGGATTTGAGAAACATATGCTACGTTACCATGTACACTAGCAAACCCTTTAACCCTAAATAAATCACCCAAAATGCTCTGAATCAAACCACTCTTACCACTACCAACTCTACCGACAATGCAGGCTAGTTCTCCCTTCTTGGCTTGGAAGTTAATATTCTTCAAAGCGACTCTATATTCAGGCTTACGTTTCCATAAGAATGTAGCGTCATCACCAATGTTAATGGCAACATCGCCCATGTTCTTAACTTTTGGTAAACGTTGAACAGCATCCTTTTGTAATTCCTCACTAGTTAAGAAAGAATACAATCTGTTAATGGAGACAGAGGCTTCAATAAAAGAAGTCAAAACATTTGGAACAACCATTAAGGGGAATGAAAGTAAATTGAACAAGGTTAAAGCCGGAAAGACAAGATCGGTAGTCAATGGCTTCTTTTCTGTATAAACAAAAACGGCAAATGTGGAGCATGAGACTAAGAAAGGAACCATATTAAACTGGAAACTCGATAAAGCCATATAACAGCCCAGTTTTGTCAAGTTCTTTAATTCTTTAGCATTTCTAACATAATCTAACTTCTTCTTATATGGACCTTCCCAGGCGTATAACTTCAATGATTTAATATTATTTAAAATCTCACTAATAACACGAGTTCTCTCATCTTTAAATTTCATTTGTGATTTTTGCAATCTCTTTTGGATTCTCATCAAATAAGAATTAGCAGGCATCATAACAACTAAGATAATGACACCTACCCACATAGAATGACCTAATAGGTTATAAAGGGAGGCCAAACATAAAATAATTTGGAATGGACCAGACCAAATTAAGTGGCACCATTGAGTTAAATCTTGTAACTTTTGAACATCTACACTCATTAAATTAACAATGTCACCAGTAGATGAAGTAGATGCAGCTTCATTTGATAATAATAAAGCTTTTTGGTAGATAACAGCGGTTAAGGCACTCTTAATATTCATACCAGTATTAAATGATCTTAAAAAGTATTGATGTAGCACAGAAGTTTGGATAAAACCGACTAAAAACATACCAATAGAAAGCATAAAACCTCTTACAATTGGTAAGTTACGCTTATCACGATTATCTGGATCTTTAGCTGCCTCTTCATTATACAAAGTAACAAACTTGATTAACAATCTTAACAACTGTGGTTGGGTGAAGGCTAAAATATCGTGAATAACCTTAAGGAAAGCAGCAATAAGCATATTATAGCCAAATGTAATACACATGGTTCCAAACAAAGAAGGATGAGTTTTGTGTTTTAATTGAGTCTCCCAATTTTTATCAAAAGTTTGTAATAACTCTTCACTGCCGAAACTTTCTGGTAACTTATATAAATCTTCTTCCACTAAATATTTTTTATAACCAGTTTTCATTAAACCGGACATCCAAGAGAATGAGATTCTCGAGAATATATTAGCAGAATCATATGGATTAGCTTTTCTCCTTGATAAATGTTCTTGAATTTCCTGATATGGTTTGAGAGGTTTTTGAGGTAGTGCCTCTAACAATAAGGTGGCACAAGCAACGATGGCTTGAAATAAGGTCAAAATAAATACTGTATGTCCAAAAGTCCATTTACCCTCGTAACTATGTCTAATCAAAAAGTTTGTGGTTTTGGCAATATTACCAAATGATTCAAATAACCAGTAGAAGAGTACAATGGTATTTGCGACTTTACATCTGTGATATTCAATCCAATGTAGAGCCAAAGCAACAAATAAGGAGGTCAATGTAAGTGTATATTGAACAATTACAGTAAAGTCTCTATGTTTATGGCCAGGTAGATGTAAAGATGCTGTGGCTGTGAAAAAAATTTGCAATAATACCAACGTCATTCTAGACACGATAATCCAGTTTCTTCTGTACTTAAAACCTGGATGCTTCATAGTACATAATCTGATCAGCTCTCTTGTACCAAATATTATCATGTAAAGGGCAGCCAAATTCAGGATAACACCATCAATGAAACATTGTGTGAAGTCACCATAATATGAGATGGGCCCAAACCCTTCAGATGACTTACATAACTTGCAAGCCCAAGAAGGAAACTGTACTGTCATATTTCTTCTTGGATTAATCAATAGAATAGATAATCTAAGTGTTTTTGAGTATGACTGAACATGACTAGTAAGAGATGCCTTTATTGTCCCTTTTACGTGGGCTCCTTATATATCGCTCTTCAAAAATCTGTGATGGAAACTCAGAGAGTGCGAATTAGTAAGCTGAAAAATTTAAGTAACACAAGTATGCAGAGGATCGCCGCGCGAAGAGTTGCTTCTCATTCAATCTGTAATCACACTTCAAGATTAAGTTGACATGAATGATAGAGTGGCAATGATATGAGGATATCGTACACCAGAACACTGTAATTGAAAAATAGAGGTGCAATAACAATAAAGAATTGTTCATTAGTAAACTGATGGAATGTCGCAGGTTCGACCGTGCTATTGCGCAATATTTCGCTTGGTATGAAAATTCACGGATTTAATTTGTTAAATGAGGCTGCAGATCTGGTTTTATGATTTTATTATTTACTGACATAGAGCTAATGCTGTTAAGTAACTGAGAAAGATAAGTTATCTATTCAATTGAATAGAGATATAGCTATGCATAATCACAGAATTGACTCGTTTCTGATAGCAGAAAATGTCAGACTGGAAATAGTCCATGAATCGAATCCGTATTTTGCAGGTGAACATATATCTGTAGTCGTCAGGTTAAGACATTTAGGGTCCACTGAGGAATACTCCCATTTTAAAACGAAAATTGATAATCTACATAATGAACTGGAAGAACAATTTAAATCGGAAAATGCCAGTGAGGGTGGAAATACGAATGAGAAGAAGCCATGGCTGATGCAATCGCTTTTTAATGCCTTGAAAAAGGATAACAATGTAAATACTAGTGATGAGAATCAGCTACCTACTAATGTAGACCAAGCTGAGCTCGAGCAACAGTACAAGTCCTATATCTCTAAGCAGATAAAATTTCACAAAGCGGTTGACTTAATGGCTGGCTATATACAGATCACTGGTGTATTCCAATACAATCCTGATATAATAGATGAAGAGAAGTTCGAAGATGTATCCAGTAAAATTATAGGAATAAAGCATTCCTCACAAGAAATTAAAAACCCAACTGAGGGTAAGTCTGGGTTAGTAGAGGAAGGAAGCGACTCGTCTGACATAGCGAAATATTTCCAATCAAGGTTTCCTGAGAACCATATAGGACATAATCCAAATTTGGACAATATTGATACGAGATTTAGCAGTACACACGATTATGTTGAAGAATATAAACAAATTCCCATTTTAGTTATACCCCAAACATTACTATTTCCTGAAGTTACACTAGAGCCAGGTGAAGTGAAGACTTTCCATTTCAAATCAGAAAGGCTTCCTGTAGATTTGCCTCCAACATATATTTTCTCAGAAAATGTATCCATAAATTATTTATTTGAGTTTGGTGTTAGCATTGTTAAGCATACTGGAATTATACCATCTATTGTGAAGTTACCTATAACCATAGCACCTTATGTAACTGATAAAGGATACCAGCATACATCCACTCTAGATAAAAAACCTTTCATAATGAGGCCAGCATCAATAAAAGAAATAAAAAAGTCCCCTTCGTCTAAAAGAAGGGTCTCTGCTGTTTCTATGGCATCATTTGGTAGAAGAAGCAGCTCACATACAATTATGCAATACCATCAGCCCTCTGAACAAGTTGAAAAATTAAAGAAAAGTTTTATAAGCTTAGTAAAATCAAATGAAAAAATGCATGACATAGAAGATCTAGTGGATTTACAATTAGAAGTACAATTCGGAAAGTCAGAGGAGATTTCTGATACCGATCATACAGACTTTGAAACTAAACCAAACGTTGAAAACTTGAATATACATAACACTACTAAATCAACTAGATTAAATATTGAGAATTTAAAAAGATTCCCTTTAGAAGTAGTGAACGCAGAGGAATCATCATTATCTTCAGAACAGAAACTGCAACCACAACTTCGGAACTTACAAAAACATTATATCATAAATAGAAATGGTGAACACATTGCACAAGTGACGTTTTCGAAGCCATTTTATACAGTATCGGATGACATCAGTTTAGTGATTCATTTAAATGAAGCATCTCCGATAAAAGTAAGTGCTGTTTCTGCCAGTCTAGATTGCTTGGAGATATTAAATCCTAAGTTTTTGATAGATTCTGCCTCTAATGACGTACTGAAAACGAAGCCTAAGAATATATGTGAAACGCATGCTATATGTTTTGATAAATCAGATGCCGTTCCGTTTAAGTTAGTGATTCCGAAGACACCAATGAATCAAATCTCAAGTCAATTTAAAACAAACGTCTTCGAATTAAAATGGGTAATATCATTGAAATTTATTCTTATAACCAAAAATGATACCTCTAATCTATTTCAGTTTTATGAGGATAAGAAAGGTCTATTGTTTCATTCAAATGAAAGTATAGAAGGTGAGTCTTTCTCCGTGAGAATCCCAATTACTATTTTGCCAACTTCCGAGAATTTTGGAGGCTGGTAAACGAAAATTGATTGAGTGGGACATCTGTAGACACATGATTATATATACTTACTTATTTATTAGTTCAGAACATATTCCGAACAACGTTAATTGTCTTCTTCTTATTATTATTATTATTATTATTATTATTATACCGTTCATTCCTATTTTGTTTTTTATGCTCTATTTCGTCGGAAGAAAATATAAAACAGAACTTACTATATCTGAAAAAAGCTTGGCTGGGATAAACTCATTCTTTATCGAAGATTGCTAAAGATATTCAGAAGCAACTGTAGCTACAAACTATATCAGGCTTATCAATAGATAACAAGTCTTTGATCATATTTACTAATTGAGAAATCGAAGCCATGAGTGATTTCGAAGCAATCATTCAAGGATGTGCTGATTACGTTATACCACAATTCATTGATATAGCAGAAAAAGCACCATCTGTTATTAATGTACCTACGGCATCTAATCAGTTTTCAGCTGAACTTTTGACCTTTCAATGGAAACCCGTGGCCGAATCAGGATTATCAGATAGTAATACGGATATTGCAATAGACCTGATATTAAAAAGAGTCATATCTGATACAATGATGTCGAGTATAGATTCTAATGACACACTTTCATCGATGGAACTGAAGAATAAGTTACAGGTGTGTGCCGTTGTATTAGATTTTTGTTTTCATTCCAGGAAGAATAGGAAAAACTCAGATAACTGGGCTGTTGCCTTTTTTGATATCTTTGGTAATGTACTGAGTTTACTGAGTTGGCCACATACTATTCTAGAATTTTGGCCATATGCTGAAACTCGTATAGACTGGTTCAAGATGAATGCAAAATCTGAAGAGCATTATACTGGTGTTTCGAATTTGATTAGTTATAAAGCACCCTTATCTGAAAAATTACGCCATTGGAATGAATTATTGGAGGTGGTAGAAGAAAATTCCAATTTAAATACTCCTTTGCATTACAAGATGAAGTATAAATTAAGTAAATTCATTTCGGAATTATTACCTATTTATGAAGAATCAAACTTTAACAGATCTGCGCAAATTTCTCATAACCAGGACTCCGGAAACCCTTGGAACAAGATTCAATCGAATGGTAGAATAGCATCTTCACAAGAAAGCTTCTCTGATTATTACGTTTATGTTTTTGACCAGTTACTAACTCACCCAATTGATTTCGTGTTTCAAAGTATCCAACATAAAGTCGAAGTGGAAAGTGCTATCACTCCTCTACTGGATTCTATTTTTGATGCAGAAGAAGAATTTTATAAGAAAATAAAGCAGAACCACACTACAGTATCTGCACTGAATGGAAAACTTAATGCAAGTTACGAAGGGGACTTATCTTTATTTCCAAAGGAAATGCCACGTTACATGCAGACTTCAGAAATATTCAAAAACGGTAAATCACAATTATGGGATGGCATTGTTACATTGGCTGATAACACTAAATATCTCATGCAACCTACTCTTTTAGATATGTCGATGAATAACTATAGTTCATTATACAGACAAATGACTAGAATTGATAATGACTTCTTCAGAAAACAATTTGTATTACAGTTATGTTTTGCTGCTTCATTGGCTACCAAACTTTCAAATTCTGAGGAAACACGGCAATTTTATAAAACTACTCATGAGAAGGAAAATGAGACCAATTTTATTAATTTTGATAGCCTCGATGAACAAAATATTAAGAAAACTAATCTCATTTGTAGTCATTTGTGTGAAAGTCGTATTAAGAATTTTTATCGAGTTAGAGACGTAGAATTTTACACCATCCTACAAAATTTGTTGACTAGTGATGAAAAGTTTTTGAACTTGAAGTTAGATGGATTCAAGTTTTTTCAAAATTTTAATGTTGATAAAACAGGTAATAATGATGAAGTGTTAGATGTCGATTATAGTTTCAAAAAATTTGGTTTTATTAAGCTAGGGAGCAAACAAATAAGTAATGTGTGGAAAATCGATACTGGCTTGCAGGCTATAGAAAAGAAAGCCACTAATGCAAATGACCTATATGAGGATTTAAAGTCTGC
This sequence comes from Jamesozyma lodderae, assembly GCA_030571655.1. NCBI lineage: Eukaryota > Fungi > Ascomycota > Saccharomycetes > Saccharomycetales > Saccharomycetaceae > Jamesozyma > Jamesozyma lodderae. Next base: position 165,315 of record JAJLYF010000007.1, on the reverse strand, counting down.
ATCTGCGAGTAATGGAACTACCAACTCGTCAAAGGATGAAATTGTCAAACAATGGCAGGCACTTCGTTCATTAAGGTCAAAATATCTTTCTGAATTCAGTAAATTTAACGAGCATACTGGTACCAATGGACTGTTTGATTCATCATTAGTTGAGCAAGTAGATGAAGACAGAGAAAGCTTCAGGAAAACATTAAATGAAAAAATAAATAAAGATCATTATGTGTTACTGGAAGAAGCAAGAAAATATGTTAATGAGAAAAACATGAAGAGGGCACGACAAGAACAACAGCAACAAGAAAAAGAACAACATAGCCCGATAACCAAAGACACATCGGAATTAGAAGAGCCTCCAACCAAAAAGGAAAAGCTGGAGACAAATCAAACGGCGATCGAAGGCGAGCAAAAGGGAGAGATTACCGTAACTGCAAATAATGATGACTCTCCAGTGAATAAAGACGAAATCAAGGATGATACTGTACCAAAGACGGACGAATCTGCGAAAGAAACGTAGTACGTGGATTAAAACCACGCTAATGTAAGTAGATGATGCTTATATATTTTTGTAACTGTAATACTATAAAGTGCATATGTAAATTATTTTAAATGATTAATAATACAAAATAGAGAGCACGATTGGTCTCATCAGTTTGGATCTCATTCATTCGGATCCTAACAATACCGAAATCCGAGGAATTGACACAGACTGGCTTTCTATGACCTTTATGCTATGGCCAAGGTAACTCATGTATAATTGAAGGTTAGAACAGGTGCGTATTTTATTTTCGTCATTTGTAAAACTAGGAAGATTTACCTTCACTTGAAGTTTTTCAATTGCAACATTTGGAAACTTGATATCATAAGGATATTTCAAAATATCGCTTATTCTAGTTGCTAGTGCAGGGATCATGGAATCGCTTGAATTGAAATTATCATCTAAATCAAAACAAATCTGTAACATCGAAAGTGACTTATTTTCTACACAGTCGAAAGAAAATATTAAAGACTCTAACGTTGCAATATTTGTACTTATTATGTCAGGACAATTTTCAATGAAGTCAAATGATATTACTTCTTCATCAAAAGTATCGAGATAGAGCGGTAAAGAATTGGATGCTAATGAAGAGCTATCTATTGAAGAGGACCTTCTCGTATTAGAAATAAATGACATTGGTGATTCTATTGATACCACACTTTGTCTTCTTGCGTTTTCATTAGTAAGTCCGGCTAAACTATTCTTCCTAAATTGGGAGGGCGATATGCTATAATTGTGGTATTGATATAATGGTACATCGGCAAAGATGTTATTTACTGGAGGGGTGTATATGCTGTTACACCTTGAATGAGACTGTACAGAAGATGATTCCTTAGAAAGTATAGTTAGATGGTGTATACCTGAAAGTTTAAATATAATGCAATTGCCTTCTTTTCTTAGGCTATATTTTTCTAAAGATTGTGTGTTTAACATTATCGACCTAGTTAATGTGACATCGTCTAAATTTATTATTAAAGAGGTATTAGGATCTAATAAAGGTAATATAACATTTTCAAAGACGTTACATTGCTGTAATGAAAGAATGTCAATTTCGATAACTTTGGTTTTCAATATACATGAATCTAACTTCGAAAAGATTGTATCGATGGTAGAGCTATTTGTAGGAGTAATATACAAAGTTTCTAGGTCGAAGGGGCAAGTGTTTAACCATTTTATTTGTTCTAAGCTTCTTAATTTCAAAGTTATATGTTTGATGTTTGCTCCAGTGTCATTAAGATCATCCCAAGGAATTATCGCGGTATCGCAATCCAAATGAGCTAAGTTTGGAAACCGACAATATTCAAATTTAATTAGATGGTTAATTGATTCAGTCGAATTTAATGTTAATGTTTCAATATTTGGGAAAATAAGTTGCCTAAAGATTGGATCCATTGAACGTAATGAGGGTGTAATTGTAAGTTTCTTTTGAACATTGCTACCATCTATTGCAGGATATATAACGCCCCCATTAAAATCTGTTAATTTTATCGAATAACATTTTGGAAGTTTATAAAACTTTGATGTTGAGCATACTGGAAATTTCATTGATCCTATAGTCTGTAAATTGGGGCAATCTTCAAAAAATTCTGATAACTTATCATCGGTGGGTAGATAACTTAACTGTTTTATGCTTTGTAACCCTGGGGCATAAAATTTATTTGCTGGGTTGATGTTAACCAAAGAGTATATAGTGTTTAAATCATGAAGATAAGTTGTCTCAAACAAGTTAGAAATATCTATTAGCTGTTTGTTACATGATTTATCTCCAAAAATGTGTAATTCAGATAGCCTAACCCTTGAGGCCATTCTGTTGAACTCTGTAAAATATAACCTACTTAAAAAATTATTAGAATTTTGGTAGAAGACACAAATATTTGTACCAGTTTCACATAACCTACAAATGTTTGTTAAGGCACATTGCAAAGATTCACTAAAGGTCTGAGTTGATTTTACGACCAGTAAGACATTTCTATACTTTAATAATAATTCGGCTGCTTTTAAATAGTCGAATTGTTCTGGGTCCAAAGTGATATTATTTTCTGCGTTTAGAAGAATTTGATAACCTAGGTAATCCTCCACTAAACCACCATCATTTACAGTGATCACTCCGACTTGCTTACTAATGGTATCCTTATAGTAACTAAAGACGTTAGTCCATGAAATTAAAGTTCCAAAACTGTGTATATTGTATTGAGCAATTTGATTTAATATTTCTACAGGAAGTATCATTTATCTTATCTTCTGAGTCTTGTATAATTACGATTTTTAAGCAGAATATCTAAATGTGCATATGTACATACATATATATAGGTTCCCGTCAAGTTTCCTACTATCTGATACATTTATAAGACCGTTACATTTATGTACTATTTAGTATGGCTTAAATATATGATCATTGAGGGAATAGTTACACATCTCATACGAGTACTAATCTGTACACCTGTATCCCGATACCGGAGCATAAGAAGACTGACTGTTTCCTATCGAAGAAAGAGAAGTTTCTTCACTATTGTGGCAATGACTAATAGTAGTAACCAGACTCTTGCCCTCGATTGGCCACAAATCACACTTTTGGCCTGAAAAGTGATTGACATCTGATTTCAAAAGCAATCTACTGCTCATCATCTCCCCTTAAAAGAGTGTCTGTCACAAACGGCTTACAGATTTCTCGCTTGTTTTTTTTACTGTCATTTCGATAAAATTAGGTTTAGCGGATGATAAGAAATACCCGAAATACGAATGAATTATCCTTGATGACAGTGTGATTGATCTTTTTAAGAGTGACTAAAAAAGATGAGTGAATTGGTATATCAGTCGTGGACAGCGAGATATAACTGTTCAGTTCTTGCTAAAATATACGTACTAAGTATATACTTTATACACTGGTTTTAGGAGTACAAAATTATGATGCATTTAGTACGGTTAATGTGTATACAACTTCCAAATTAAAAATAACAGACTGAAACATATTTCGCTATCTTGCATTCTAAAACCGTTATATTAATGCTTAACTCTAATCTTAATTACCACCTCTCAACGTCAAAACCAAATGCAGTTGCATACCATCTACCAACTTTGCAGAAGTCACGGTTTGTTCATCATCACTAATAGGCTTATGTTAGTAAAAAAAAAATGCTGAAAATACTAGTTTAAGAATAGTTGACATACATTTGCTTCCCTTGAAAGATAAGTCTTTGTTGTGAAGGTGGAATACCCTCTTTTTGTTCTAGCAATTCCTTGATTCTGTAAATACGATCATTCTCTTCTAATTCAACAGCAATCTCTTTCCCAGTCAATGTCTTAACTTTGATGATCATAATGTATTCAACTGTAACTTATTCTCCCCTTTCTTGGTGGTTATAGAGTCTCTGCTCATTATATCAGGGTCTTTTAGGTCCCGTTTTCTTAAATTTCATTATTTTCTACTAAGTGCGTTGCCGGAAAGGAAAAAAAAAATTATTACACCACTGATTATAAAGGAACTCTCGATGAGCTTTCAAGGTATTTTGATGAAAAAACAAGTGACTAGACATGTTACAAACTCCATATATCAAATGTGATTATGAAAAGGTTTATGAACCGTCAGAAGACAGTTTCTTACTATTAGACTCTCTTGAGAAGGATCAACAGTATCTGCAAGAAAGATTTAATAATCAACTTTCTGTAGTATGTGAGATTGGTCCGGGTTCTGGTATTATCACAACATTCATGATGCAACATAAAATCCCTACAAGTAATTCCATCAATTTTGCACTTGATATTAATCCATGGGCACTCGAAAGCACAATAGATACGGCAAAGAGAAATGATTGCGATAATGCATATATGGAGCCAATACAGTCAAGTTTATGTTCATCAATAAGGAAGAATCAAACAGATTTGCTAGTATTTAACCCACCATATGTTCCGGCTGAAGGTATCCCTGATATACCTGAAACAAAAGATGATACTGATACATGGTTAGACTTGGCTTTAGTAGGTGGTAAAGATGGTATGGTGGTTACACAAGTCGTCTTGGATCAACTTCATAGCATACTTTCTCCAAATGGGGTAGCATATATACTTTTTTGTGCTAGGAATAAGCCTGAAGAAATTGTAAAACAAATGAATGAAAATAAGCAAGGCTGGAATATAGAATTGATAGAGCATAGAAAAGCCGGCTGGGAAGTGCTTAGTGTGTATCGTTTTTCTAAAAACTAAAACTAGAGCAGTCTTCAAAAAATCAATAATTTTCATGAAAATGGATACCTATATACATTAATTATCATCATTAAATCAAAAATAAATCTTATAAACTATCTTAGGCAAATATATCATTTGCAATATCTTCCTCACATGCAACGACGTCTATCGGTTTCATACTGTATACAGCCTCATAATGATCATAACTTAAATTATGAAAAAAGTTTCTTAGTTGTGTGTACTGTTGTATTTCATGAATACCATACAATAATGGAACTCTTTGGGTACTGTAATTTGTTAATTCAAGATCACCGGCTTTACTAATTTCAAAATCTTTTAATTCTGAAATTTCATCAACCAACGATAAGAATGGGTTGGTCTTGTAAATACAATTAATCGTATCAATAATGAATATCCACTCGTTCGTAGCATTAAAACCTTCAAAATTTAAAAATAACAGCAAATCTAAGGTTTTACATATCTGGAATACGTTGTTATTGTCAATACCTTCTTGTATTTGTAAAGATTCATAAAATTCCTGCAAATTCGTTTGTAGACAATAAGAAATCATGGACCAGTATTCATTGAAATGATTAGCCGAGAATTTCAAAAACATAGCTCTCAGTAAAATCCAACACTTACTCTTGATTTTTGTATCATTTGAAACCAAATATTGACAAATACATGAAATTAAAGATTGGTAATCTAACAAATATGTGTCAATTGGCGAAATTAGTAACAAATATGATATTCTCAATAGGTTTTGACATCTTGTATTCGTTTCTGAATCGTTCCAAGAACTAAATGTGATAAGTGCAGGTGTCATTCCAATTTTCTTTGAACCCGTGACCAAAAGTAAATCGTTTAATAACTTTGATTTGTTTTCTGGGTATTGAGACCATTCATATATAATTTTCTCCCATAATTTATTAGTTCCAAGTGTGTTTAATCTTTTGTCATCATTAAATATATCGCTAACCAGCGTTTTCCAGCTTTTTATCTTACTGCCTACTTTAGCAATCTCTAATGTCAGAGACAAGACGTGTTCTGATATTATATTATCTCCCTTGATCTTCAACTTTGGTACAATACACTCAGTCACAATTGTAGATACTACCATGTTAAACTTATCGCTTCCTACCGAATCATTGATTATTGCTGGAGTATCATTAATTAATCCCTGCATGTACGAAAACATGGCAGCCTCTTGTTTTTCTTCATTTGGAATATCAACGATAACATTTGGCACATATTTGATGAATAGATCTGATAATTCCTTTCTATAACGTTTTTGCTCACCAAATTGAGACTTAGACAATTTGTTCCCAATTATTCCAACAAATTCGATGATTTCCAAATATATTGGCTTATACAAGTTATAATTTGTAGTAACTTCCTTGAAAAAACTCATAAAATCACTGTAAAACTCTTCAATTGCTGCATTCTCTAGAGATTTACAATATGTTATTAAAAATTTCATTAAATTTTCCCCGTTCAGCTTGTTTATCATAGACGATTCAAGTCTTGCTGTGTTTCCGGTATTGGCTTTTTTATTGTGAAATGAAAATTTAGTAACGGAATATTTATTGTAACGTAGAACCAGGCCATAAAACAGATATGGTATCGTAGTAGAAGGCTTATTTCCATCAAGCACGTGTATTAGAATTAAGGTATCTTTGGAATTTATGCTAATCAGAATTTCAAGTATTTCCATAGGCTCCATAAGAAACATTTTCTCTAGTAACTTCTTTGATCTAAACTTAAACTTATATGAATTGTAATTGGTTAAGTCCTTCTTATTTCTAGTAACAATTGGGCCTGCAATATCATGAGCCCATGACCATACATCTAAGCAACACGTAGTTACCTGCTTGAATGATTGTAAGACGACATCACGTTCGAATTGATTCTTAGTTAACTCTTCCGTATTTTCGGAATAAAAGACATTAGAAACGACAGATTGCAAGAAATCGCCCTTAGAATTTGCATTAGAGAAATAGCTATCTTTTTCTTCTGCTGATAGATACCCATGGGCCACTTCAAGTAATTCCTCCAATCCACCTAATAATAGGGCAATTGACTGATAATATCCACCCTTACATTTTTCCAGTTTGAATAAGCGTTGAATACATTGAACTATTGACGCTGTCAAAGGTAAAAGGACGTGAAAGAGTGATTGTTCAAAGTAGGTGATACTTTCTGATAAAAGTTTTACGTATGAAGTCACTATTAAAGCACTTTCCATTGATGATAGACTCGTGACCATGAAATCTATGTATTTCAGATGGGTGGAATTATCATCAAACATATTTAGTTTAATACCGTTGTCATGCGATAGTCTCAACACTTTCGATACAATATCTAGCAGAGACACAGCAATTAATTCTGAATCTAACCCACCTTCAGAAATATATTTTGAAGACATCTGCAATAATAAAATAACAATACTCTTGAAGTTATTTTCTGAGCCATCAATTAAGGAATCTAACAAGATCAAGGTACTTCTAATACTTCTTGCATGACTGTTGTTTTTTAGTTGTAGGAATCTAAGAACGGTAACCACTACCAAATTTTTGTATGTAGATACGTCCTCATTTTTCCATTTCTCAATTGATGTTAATGGTGTGAGTTCATTTGTAAAATTCTTTAAAACTAAATTATAGTTTGTCTTCAGAACGCAGGTCAACACCTGTGTTCTATAGGTGTACATATCTAAATCATCCAGTTCAGAAAGCGTATCTCTATCTAAGAAATCAAAGCTTAAAAAATTATTTGTTAATATTTGGTATAATCTATTCGATGAACCGGAGTTCAAAACTGACAATACCCATTTTGATACAGTGAGATAATTAGGATTTTGTGTATCAAAAAGTTCATCTAAAATGAGCTCTAGTGGTTGCTCGATTAACTTACTCTGTGATTCTAATTGGTTCCATAACAAATCTAATACGTTAATCTTTTGTGATACGTCATGTTCTTCGACAAATGTTAATGCAAGGGCACTTCCTACGTAGTTTGTAGGAATAGTTCTTTCAAATGATTTGAGGCATTTTACAGCAACAAGCTGATTATGTGGCTGCAGCATGTACCCCCAAAGGGCATGCATTATCAAATTCAGAAGTTTAATCGACTCTAGTAGATCCATTTTTGGTGCTAAATAGTTACTGTAAATATTTACCACACCTAATATGGGGTTTGAATCATTTTCGGGGGTAATATTCTTTACCATTTTAAACAAAGCTGACGAGAGCGTTTCCGTTAACCAGTTTATACTATCCTTCTTTTCATCGCTGATCTGTTCGGGAACCTTTTCAAAGACAGAAACAAAAATTTGGGCAGCTTCATTGATGTATTTACCATCCCGCAAATTTTGCAAAACCATGGTACAAAGATTACTGACTATCAAAAACGTTAAATCAGCGGTACAATAGGGTTGATTCTGGTCTATCTGAGAGTCAGTATTTTGAATATGTGTCAAATCAGATACTTTCTTATAGTAAATTGCAATATTCTGTAAAATCTCATCGCATTCAATAGTTTCATTAAAATTAAATTTTGAGTGGGTTAAAGGCAATAGTCCACGTTCTGGTATCAAACCTAATAATTGAGAGTAAAGTTCGTATATGCTTTCCTTTGATATATCATTTGCATTGCCCGGAATATTAAAGAAGGAGACAAGTGCTAAAAGAATTAATGGTAAATGACGGACAATTATTTCCTCGTCGCTAGCAATATGAAAATTGGATAAAATAAATTTCAGAAAGTCAATCTTCCTGGTTTCCTTAACGTAATCAAATATCTTCCCCCATATTATGTTGGTCTCAACAGTATCAAAGAAAACATTAGCAGATTTCATGACTAACTTGTTGCCTTCAAATTTTTGAGCCGCGCATAATAACGGTATGAACATTTCCGGCACAATCAAGGACCCAATTTCCCATCTATCCATAAAAGCTATGCATATCTTAAATGCAATGATAATCGATTTTTCATCATGAAGTTGATCTTTAAGGCCAGCAAGCAATGGCTCTAGGCCAAACTTGACAAAGAATGCATTAGCACCGCCAGAAAGATCGTCTTCTGAAATACCCATGGCATTATTGGTGGCAAGGAGAGGGTTCTGGCCTGCATTAGATCTTGCTGTTGGTCCTAAAAGCCAGTTCCATATTCTCCGATTTAAAGACATATCTTTGTTGAGCGTAGTTTCACAGCATTTCAAGATTATCAATTTTCTGTCTTCAAAAGTAATTAATGTTTCAAATACTGGAGAATTCAGATGTAACCTTTGTAATAATAGATCAAGCGTATTTCTTTTAATTAATATATCATTATCATCATCTAAACAGCGAACGATACAACGTATTAGTAGTCCTGGCTCCGGTGTCACCAAATCTTTGGCTGCTGGGAGAAGCGTAGATAAAGCCAACTCTCTCCTTTTCTTCCTTTCAAGGGCAAGATCCATATTATCTTTAACAGGACCATCTTTCCTATCCTTTTTAGTTTTCTCTGCAACTAAATGAGGAACCGCATTGAGTGAAGGGAACTTTTTCGTTAGCCACACTAGACCCCCCAGTCTACGATCTTTGTTTGTTGCCATAATCAGAAAGCAGGTTTGCCAAAATAATGAATCATCGGCTAAATTTTCTTTTATCGTTTCTATTAATTTCATTGTAAACGGTAAGAACTCACTACTTTCATCATCAATGCCTGGAAATAAAGATGCCAATAAAGGCTTAATTAACATTTTCAGTGTGGATGATGGCAATTGAACTAAGTAAGTTTCGTATAAGTCAATTAAATGAGATTTCACAGACATAGAGGCAAACGACATGAGCGGTAGGATACCTGGAACCCAGATATTACATTCTGAAGCCAATGCCTCTATGCCGATATTTTCAAAGATGTACATGTAAACTTCAAGAGTCTTTTGATGTACACCTGCTGGAAGATTTGGAGACAATGAAGAAGTCAGTCTTCTACTGACTTGATATGGAGATGGCACATAGTATTTCACGTTCTGGAATTTCGGTGACCAACTCTGTAAAGCTTTCAGCAGGGTACCCAAACTTGCAATATAATCTGCCCACTCAGTGACAGAATCAAAACGTTCCAATGCTCTTGTAACATTACTGTGGAATTTCTTTTGTTTTGAGTCCAATTGTTTATTAGTAGAGTTAATGGTAAATGGTTTTAAAGACAGTGACATGGCTGCTTTAATAGAATTGAATTGAACCTTTTTAAAGGTTAGTTTCTTCTTGTAGAGGTCACGTATAAAAGATTTCTGTCTACTTCTAATACTAGTGCTCAGTTTTTTGATACACTAATCAAGTAGTATTATGGTTTACGTTAACTTGAATCGTTTAGGAAACTCGAATGTTTGTTCGCACGTGAAAGAAAAAAAAAGATATTTTACAAAAGAACTGATAAAGATATATTACAAGATCTTATATGTGAAATAATAGATTACTTATTATCTAAAGGGCTAGAATTCTTGTTATTCAAAGGAGTCTTTCACATAAACAGGAGGAACTTAGTTTATTACACAACATGTGGAGATTGTTAGTATAAAAATAATCGCGATACAGAAAAATTAAAGAACGTTAGTATATATATACATTCCAGTTTATTAGACAACAAAATGAAAATTCAAGAAGCCCATGGATTCTCTATTTATAAAGGATAAAATTCAGATTACTTTGTAGTGATTTCAGCTATTTCAGCTCTTTCATGATAGTCATGTGTACCCATTTGTGACATATCATAACCTGTGCTTTCCAAATATTCCAAGAAATGAGCATCTTCTCTGTCCATGGCTTCTTGATCTAAGTCAGGCAAACAGAAAAATGCGATAATTGCAGAGAAAATACAAAGAGCAGAAGAGATATAGTAAGGAGCAGAAAGGCCATGTTTTCTGATGATAGATGGGAAAACGTAAGACCCAACAAAAGCACCAACTTTTCCAATCATGGCAGCAATACCATACAATGTACCTCTTACAGGAGTGGCACTTACTTTTGAAGCAATACAACCGCAATTGTCACCAGCAGAAAATTCACCCAGTGTCATGAAGATACCATACATGACGACAAAGCCAGCAATATGTTTCTTTAGGTGTTCCAAAGAGCCAGCGAGAGCAAATCCAATAGCCGCTTGTACAATTAACCCAACACTCAAAGTTAAGCGGGGCCCAAAATAATCAGCAGCATAAGCACCTAAAAATGAACCCGGAATGTAAAACAAGTTAAAGACGACATTCCAGCCGAAGTTTTTATGTAATGAAGCATCTTCTGGTAGGATTAGGCCAATAATAGTAGATGAATAAGTCCCGAAAGCATATGCAGAAAAATCGTAAAGGAACCAAATAGCTGACACTATGAAAAGTCTAAACCAGTAGAATTTTGCAATTCTCCAATAAGGCATATTCTTACTAAATTTAGTTTTTTCGAATTTCTCACTTTCTCTGTAACGTAATCTGAAGTAAAAAAGGGATAACGGTGGAATAGCACCTAGCCCTATAGTAATTCTCCAGACTGGAGTTAGGTGATTTGGTCCACAAATCCATAGTAAGACTAATGGAACGAAGGCACCAACAACAAAACCTGAATCAATTGTGAAATTTGTGAACCAAATGAACCATCTATTTCTTTTACCTTTTGGCAGTAAGTTAGAGGCCTCTGCTGCAGCAGGAGAACCACTTGAATATTCACTACCTATCCCGATACCCAAAAAAAATCTGTAGGCAGTTAAAGCTGCGAATAAACCGCCTGCTTCTGTACCTGTCGTACCTTTACCCCAAGCACCTGCACATAATATAGTGAACACTATTAACATTATAGTACCAGTCAGCATAGAAAATTTACGAGAATAGTGATCTGCTGCGTAACCGAAGATAAGCATACCAACTACAGTACCGACGAAAACAATAGAGGAGACGTTTTGGATGGCATGTGATTCTGTGTAGGCTTTGCCGTAAATTTTAGCTATACAGGTAGAAACGGTACTGATTGAGTTATTGATGTACCCATCAGAAAAAAGCCCAGCGCCTGTTGTTATAATTGGCCAATATTTCTCCATACCGCTCTTGGACGATTGTGGAGCAACACTTTCTTGTTCATCATCGTCACTTAATTGTTTAGCATCGTAATTAGTCTTATTTTTGTCCAAATCGATAGAATGGTTTGAGTAAGCGGATGATTCGCCAGCGTCCAATATATTACTTTCAGTATGGTAATTTTTATTAAAAATTATAATTTCCCTTTTTGATTGCTGAGAAACTATGTCTTTCCAGTGCCTCAAGGAAGTGGGAATGTCCCTCATTATAGGGTTAGTGACATGTCTACTCGAAAGTGGCATTGTGGTATTCAGTTATTCTTGTCGTCTCAATTAGTATTGCTTCATTAAATTTATTAATATATAGTATTAATAGAAAGGAGAATATGAATTTGATAATTAGGAACTTATCGAGTTTATATAGAATATTATAAGCGAAGCAACTCTACTTTCTAATTAAAATCGGTAGGAATGTAGATAACTTGCAGATTTCTTTTCTTGTGTTTTTTTTATGTTTGTGAGATCAAGCCAAAATTAGATATTTTACGACTCAAATGCAGGGTCTGTAGCAGAAAACCCAAACCATGGCATAATCCACTCGAGGAAGTGTATTGCTATACCGAAGGAGAAAGCCATCACAAGACAATAAAACAGTCGTACAAGTTGCAAGCAACTTTCAGTCAATTTATCTTTTTTGACTCGAACTTTTAAGTGATACACGTGAATCACGGATCCTGATCACAGCGAACCCACAGCTGCAGCTTGACCAATTTACTTGTTCGTTGACTGGTAATCATTCAGTACACACTCGCCTAATGGTAATTTTTAGTCTGATGAGTTTGATTTCTTCATTGTTATTCAGCCGTAGCAAACAACCACGTGTATCGTCGGAATCGACATGAACAATCAAACAGACAAGGCGATCTTAAATTCTCTGAAATAACTGATAAGGCTAAATTAGTTTAGAATTTCGCATTGTTTGGCAATTTTGACAATGGACTTGATTTCCTAGATAAGTAAAAGCCCTCAACTTCTGCTCATGGGTACAAACTGTCATCAATAATTTGGACATTATATAATTTTGATTAAAACGTGGGCGAATGTTAAACTACCTCTTGCTTAACAAAGTCAGTGGCCAGATTAAAAAAGAAAATTGTAAAGTATGAATATTTATTTTTTCGATATATTTACATAAATGAGATACATAATAGAGTTAGTTGCCTAGAAGAAAGAAATGTTTTGTATGAATTAATTAATTAAATCCATTCCAAATAAAAACGTTTCCATCCCACGCAGTCGATGCAATATACCCAGGTTTGCCCCAGAGACTCCAATCGGCGCCAAAGACAAACTCAGAATGTTGTGTAAATTTTGAAATCAGACCCTTCCTGAAATCGCTATTATTTGTTCTTCCTGTCGGTCTATTTCCTTCATAACTTAAATCATGCCATACGCAACATGTCATATCATAGGATGTAGACAGCAAAGCAGTTGAATTATGTGGAGACCATGCGACTCTTCTTACAGCCAGTTCATGACCGCCAGTAATCTCATTGATGCATTTAGGTCTTGTAGATGACATTGGTGCACTTGGTAACATTCTTAAATCCCATATTCTAATAATATTATCTACACCACCGGTTGCAATTGTGTTCGGTCTATACTTATTAAAATCACACGTTAAGACTTCAAGTCCTGAATGGGCAAAAAATTTCTGTTGATTATTTGATCCTGTAGGTTGTCTTATATCAAATAATGTTGTATATGAATTTCCTGCACAACAAAGGACAATATTCGGATCATGTGGAGAAAATTGAGCTTGATATATACAATTCTTATTTTTAGAGATTCCTGAATGAGTTTTCTGATTGGATAATGGTAGAGATTGATTATTTGTTGTGCCAATTTTTTCTATACTTTCTGTTATTTGAATTGGGAATGGAACTAATGTAATCAAACTATCTTTTCTTATTGGAGACCAAATCTTTACTGATCCATCCCATGAACTACTTACAAATGTATTTTTTCCAACTAAATTCCAATTACAACTAAAGACTTCTCTCTGATGTTCGTTAAATATTGCAATGGGGTAGTCCTTCAAAGTTTGATCAAATAATCGTAAAGATCCATCCCCTTGTGCCACAAGCACTTGATTCTCATGTAGTTCGTTCCATGCTACATCAAAAAGACAATCTTGTGTGAGGAATGAGTTGGATTCGTTAATTTTGCCATGAGGATCTATCTCTAGGATGTATAATTTACCATTACCTACGAGACCAAAGTTTGATCCTGACGCTACAGCTAGTTTGTTATCGAAATATGGCGAGTACTGGACGTTATAGCCACTAAATCCTTTCATGTAATATCCAAGCATGATGGTTATATATGTATATATAAAAATATATATACAAGTATATATATCTATATATACTTTTAATTTTTGTTACCTTTGTTTGTTGGACGGTTATAATTTAGCCATATATCATGACATATATATATATATATGTATATATATTCAATTGTAAATGGACTGGCAGCAAGACTCCTTCTGACCAAGTATGACTACAATTCCAACAGTGAGGGTTCAATTGGCAAGCACCTTTGAATCATTCCTGTGGGAAAAAAAAGTGATAAATAAATCCGCGTGAGGGTAATAATATTTTTAATGTGATATAGACTTTTTATTTAAATATACAATGAGATGAAGATGCTAAATGAAATATGAAAGGAAAAAAGTGACCATTGCAGTCCAGATAGATGGATTCAATATGACACCTGCACTATTTTTACGTTCTGTTTTAGTTGTTGTTGATCCTGCGGCACTAGCAGCCAAAGTAGAAGAACGATTACGACTTGCTGTTGTAGGCTTACTTGTACCGGTTCCAGAAGTTGTGGCAACGCCGCCAGCAGCATTATCGCTGACGGTAAATATATTACCGCCAGATGTGATTGGTAAACTCATTGACCAAGAATTCGAATATGAAGCGGCTTTGATTGCACTTGGAACAGCTGAACTGATTACTTCAATACTTTCATTTGTCGAATTTGTATAATCAGCTTGAGCCATTGAAATTTCATAATTTTCTAAATCATAAACAACGTATGCATGAGTCAAAAAGATATCACCAAGGATAGCAGGTCCAGATGATTGAGCAACCATAGCAAGTAAACAACGACGTTTACTTGAAGTGGAAAGTAAGAAATCTGATAATGGACTTCTTATATGAAATCCCCCAAAATCAAATACTAATTCGGTGTCATCGTTATTTGCTAAACAATCAATTTCATAAAATCCGGATGAGGTAGAGTATCTTGCCCCAATTTGTTCTGCTAATAAAGATAACATATCTGTTGGTAAGTAACTAATAGTAGTACCTGAGTCTAATAATGCAGGGATTTTTGTTGTTGTAATTGTTGTATTTGCGCTTGAAGAAGATAGACCTAAGCCGAATAAAGTGACATCAAATTCAATTGGTTGAGTAAATCCTTCTTTTTTATAAACGTTGACCATTGGAACAGTAAACAAACCACCGGAATATTTGTTATGATCAACAGCACCAAACAAGACGCTACCATGTTTAGCATCGGCCTCGTTTAAAAACAATGAGTAAGCAATCTTATCAATTGCACCGGATCTTTTCAATACCATTGGTAAATTTTCATATATATGTGGAATAGAGCCCACAGTATTTGAGGAACTGGAGTAAGTAGATTCTAACCCAGCAAGACCTATGCCGAGAACACCTACAGATGAATTAGTGTAATTTGCAGTAGCAAAAGAGACACCAGTAATGTTCATGTCATTGAGAGACAACATATCCTGACCCCATGTACCGGAAGCATATGTGCTATCACCATAAGAAATTTGAAAGCCTGTCTTATTTGAATGATAAGTATCTGAATTATTTGGATTAAAAGTACCATATTGCGAACAATCTATGGTTGCCTCAGCAGCAGCGGTAGCGGTTTGTGTTGGATATTGATTACCCAATAAAGATAAAGCAGTACCAGAGAAGAAACCGAAGGGATCAATACCACCTGCACCGATTGTAATTTCTTCTGTAGTAAATATAAAACCATCTCTTCTTTTCTTTCTTTCTTCATTCTCATTTTGATCTTGATATCTCTTTCTTAAGCTCTTGCCATTCTTATTACAGAATGGATTATTAGAACCCGTTACCCATAGATCTGATGAACCGGTATCAACAAGTACCGTCACCTTCTGTGGTGGGGTACCGATAGCTAAATCAACTGAATAAAAATTTTGTTGATTCTTTAAAGTGACTTCTTCGTAACCACCAGATCTCTTATATAAAGCATTTTTATCATCGGAAGCACTTTCTATAGAATCTCCGTAGAGTTTATTGAAGTCCAATTTTACGAATTTTTTAGGAGTATTCTCGGTTGCTGATTCTGGTAAAGCAGAAGCATCCGAGCATGTAGTCAACAGTAACACTGTTGAGATTGCAGTAGTTAGTTTCATGTTTGCTGTTGAGGGCTGTCTTTTTTTTCTAATAATAAGTTCGAACCAAACTCGAGATTACCATTCCGATGGAAATTCAAGATCTCTTTGCCATTTATAAATAAAACCAGTTAAAAATGACATCAGAACGCTTTTTCGTTTTCTCGAACGGAAATTATTCTTCGCTCAGAAATGTCCGTAATTACGGAAAAACCGTCTACGATGTTTTCTCTACGCGTTTCAAGAAATACTCTTTTATAAACTAAAAAAGGCTTAAATCGAATAACTAGAGAGCTTTTTATTTTTAATACATGGGAGATATCAGACAAGAAGTATTGAGTGGATTGGGAAGACTATAGATTTTATGAAGCTATGTAGTTATATATTTTGCAGTACGGTTGATAAACGGGTGTGTATATATCTCTATCGAATGGAGACAGTGTTTATTTATCTAAAAGATATCTTGGAGGCTATAAAGAAAATAACCCGCCAATTGCAACTGATAGAAGCGTTCTTTGCAAACCACTACTATCATTTGCTCTTTTAATTCTGTATGCTATTACTATCGCGCTTTACGAACTAAGAATCATTTTGATTTGAATTTTGTTTTTACCCGGACGGACATCCAAGTCCACAACATTTTTATGAAATCAATGAATTCGATGAATAAAGAAAACAAGCTGAGATTTTGAAGCATAGATAAAATAAAGTGTGGCAGAACCAAAGGGATATAGCTAGAGTAAAAGAAACTCATAATGTCTTCGAATACCGACAATAATGCTAACAATGGAAGAACAAACACACCAGGTCAGCAACCATCTCAGGGTTTTTCTTTGCAACATAAACAATTATTAGAATTAACTGCAAAATTTAAAGCATTGGTCAATGAAGCTAACTCAGTAGGTAAGACGACTCCAAAGGGGAAAGAGTTACTTATGCAGGCCTCAAAGATAAAAACCATATACGATAATTACACCAGACAGAGACAGGAAGCCGCGGCGGCCTATCAGGCAAGGGTTAATAGCTCAAACGCCGCTGTTCCTTCATCTTCATCTTCAGAAGGAAACTTATCTGGGAAAGTAAACGCAGATGCAAATGCTGCTAACAGCACTCCAGGCTCAAGTAGTGGCAATTCATCTCAAGGAAGAAATAGTGGAACTAACCTGGCAAATATTATGAGACAGGTCTTGACCCCTGAACAAAATCAACAATATGAAAAGATTGTACAGAATTTTCAACCTAGAGCAAGCAATATAAAGGATAAACATTCGTTTCTCAAACAAAATATTGATAGATTATCTCTGGAGATCAATAAACAAACTGATGCTAATGCTAAGAAACAATTAGAAGAAAAAAGAAGTGAATTAAATGATAGTTTAAAGGCTTTAACAGATGAATTAAATGCATTGCATCAACAATTTCAAAATAATAAAAGAACATTTTATATTGAATGTGCAAGGCAAAATCCAGATTTACAAAGAATTTTACAAAGAAGTTCTCAAAGAATGGCTCAACAACAACAACAAGCTCGTGCACAATCACAAGGTCAAGTTCAAGCACAACCTCAAAGTCAGAATCAAGCACCATCTGCAAATGCTCCAACAAGTACTAACATAAACGCAACTGCAGTCTCTGCAGGATCTCTTGCGACAAATATTAAAACAGAAACTTCAAATACACCCCAAGCTACCACGACAGTTCCTTCTAATACAAACATGAAGACTGTAGCAGCAAACCAATCTACTGCATCATCCACAAAGTCCTCACAATCACAAATTACTAACGTAAACGCAGCTGCAGCAATGTCAACAAACAACGGGTCAAACAAGATATTTAAACAGTCTGATCCTTCTGTACCAATATCAGAAAATATTACTTCAAAAGCTCCAGTACCTGTTGCTTTAAGGTCAAATAGACCTACTATGACAGGTGGATCAGGTATGGCTGCTGCATCGTTGAATACTCCCGTAATGACAAAATTACCACCGTATGAGATTGATACAGAGAGAGTTATGTCAAAGAGGAAGTTAAGAGAGTTAGTAAAGACAATTGGGATCGACGAAGGGGATGGTGAAACCGTTATTGATGGGGATGTGGAAGAGCTACTGTTGGATCTTGCAGATGACTTTGTAACAAATGTCACTTCATTTGCCTGCAGATTAGCTAAACATAGAAGATCTGATAATTTAGAAACTAAGGATATTCAAATGCATCTTGAGAGGAATTGGAATATTAGAATACCCGGCTATTCAGCAGATGAAATTAGGAGTACTAGAAAATGGAACCCATCACAGAGTTATAACCAAAAATTACAAAATATTAATGTAGATAGGAATGGTACGGCTAAGAACACTGGATCAGGTAGTGGGAAAAATATGAAATGAAACCCTCTTATTATTAGTGTATCAATAATTCTATATATATGTAGTCACATTCAGTTAACCGAATTCGATAAAAATATAAAACCAAAAATAATAAGTGCGGTTTCGTTGATAATGTTAACTCAAATAAGCTATTTTTTTCAAACCGTGATTTCAAAATCAAAGCATATCTCTCAAAGTTGTATGCTAAAGGTTAAATGTCTAACTCAACGCCCAATAAGTACTTTTCAGGCAAACCTCAGATAATATTTCCAACACTCCCTGAAAATTTTTAGGTACAGTTTCTTTCCAGACGTAATTGATTCTTCTACAAAACTTAGAACTATATCCGTTGAGATGCAGTTATATCCTCTTTAGTAAATACATAAAGTACATTAATGTAAAAAGTACATTTTATACTATGTTTGCTCTCAATAAATATTTAAATAAAACGGCTAGTCTTATAAGGTTTTCCCATAAAGAATTTATTCAAGCCTAAATAAATATGTCGAAGTACGAAAGACTTAAAGTCTGAACAAATGATGTTTCTAGTTAGGGAAAGAAAATTTAATGTGTAACGGAATTTAAGTTTTCATTATAGATTATTGAGGCACATTGGTTGTATTGATTGTATATATGTTTTACAGCAGTGTAATCCGAAAAACATTCACCATTAATACTTGAACTAATTTGTTTATGGTTCAAACAAAATAATGCCAAATATATGTTGTAGCTTTTGGTCAAGTAGACTATTGGTAACAAAAATAACTTTATTTTTTATTATGCTCTTTAGGAAGCCATTTACAAACACATTATCCTAACAATTATTTAACTCAACAACATACTTTTCGAGTATGGCGAGAGGCACCAATTATGGTCAATGCTATCTCAACAGATTTCCAAATTTGGTTTTATCGCAGTAAAAGCCAGAACGCTAATGTTGGCATAAACTACGGCTCAAAACAATGTACAGATTGCAGTATGAATGTCAAATTCAAAAGAGAGTACAAGTTTCAGTTTCTAGGGATCAATACCATTTTTAATTACTTATGTCTTACTTTAGTAATATAAGGAACAACTAGGCACCCCAGACTATAAAAATATGTAAGATATAAATGCGTCATATCTCATACCAACACATGAAACTTTCCAATACAAATAAGATAAAAAAAAAAAATTAACAAAGTACTAGGTCAATTTACTAAACTTCACACACAAGTATAACGAAATAAGAAAAAAAAGGAATCCCATAATATGTTCTATCCTTTTTATGTTTTATTGCATTGTACCATTTTAGTTTTTCCGAAAGAACAGAAATTTAAGATCTCTTGGCCCAGTTGGTTAAGGCACGGTGCTAATAACGCCGGGATCAGCGGTTCGATCCCGCTAGAGATCATTTATTTTTTTAAATTTGATTAATTATCTTTTTACTATAATGATCTATTATATTTGTTAGAATAAGTTTATAAATAAATTTTATTTTTTAATTTATAGAAGTATAAATATTTTATAGGTACCTTTATTTATGCTGTTAAGCCCATTTACCTAGTAAGGCCATTAAACCAGCACCAAGACACATGCAAAAGTAAGCAAACATCATCTTTCTAAAGCCATTCTCACCCTTGAATTGATTGGAGTACAAAAATTCATGAGCCATTAGCTCAACTAAACCAGTGTAGATTAAAATACCTGATGAGATAGCATCAAAGACACCGTTCGAAATCAATGCTTTTCTTGAGCCTGGAATAAACGAGTGTCTCACACCAATGCCAATAGCAATTGCAATGGGAGTAGTTATAGTGAAACCCAGAGCAAGAAGCCATGGTGTTAATTTCTTTCCTTTTGGCCATTGAGTTTCTGCTATTCTTGTTCCTAGACCTAGACCTTCAAACATTTGGTGGAAAATTAATACAATAAATAGCGTCTTGAATTCTTCACCTGATACTGCAAGGGATAAACCTATAAAGACTGAATGAAAAATAATACCAAACTCTAGAACCATAACCGCGAAGATTTGATTTGAGTATTTCTCTTTTGTTTTATCATCAGCTGGAGTGTTCAATTGAGCAATATCCTGATGATTATCATCATGAGAGTAATGATTCTTACCTGGGATCGACGATGGAACAGGTTGAGCTCTGCTTTCATTATTATTATTTGAGGTAGAGCCACCACCAGATTCTAAGTCCTTCATAACAAGTTCACTACTCGCATATCTCTTCTGGTCATCATCTTGTGAACCGCAGTCATCAGTGTGAATATCAGTGTCTGTGTCTTTACTGTCAACAAAACTATGATCATCACCATAAGCCCTAGATATAAAGAAATGACTTACAATTTCTGTGAAAAATAAGGCAAATAATGTCATTAAAGATATACCGAAAGCCCACGGATATTCGGCAAAGGTTCCACCTAAACATTCATTACCTAGAGCATCGGCAGCAGGTTCCAAAAGGTGAATAAAAGCTGTGGCAACAATGACACCTGAACCAAAAAATTTGGCCAGAAAGAAACACCATTCTGGTAGCCTTATAAACGAATATCGGGAAGAAAGTAAAGGAAAAAAGGAACCCAATCCTGAAGAAATGAGAATCATGAATACCGCAAGAATTCTTAAATTATTATTACCGTCATAGCCATTTTCAGCATCACAAGCGGGTAATGGTCCATCCGTGTCTTCTCTTTTTAATAAATATAGTATTTGTTCTATCGTTCTATTCATATTAGAAATTTCTCTATCACTGATTATTATACTTATCTATTATTTCTGTTAAACTAAAATATACGAAACCCAAATAACTCGAACAATAAACAATTAGCCGGTAGTTTAAATATTGTTATATTAAACTTGATTATTCAGTTTATAATATAAAACTAAAATGCTTCAAAACCCTTTAGGTACATCAAAACTTATATAGATATATGTACTATTTCAAACAACAATTAAAAACAAGAGAGTGAAATTACTAATATTTCATAGATAGACTTCAGTCAAAGTACCTAATAGGTGATGTACTCTACCTGAAAAAGGACCCAATTCTAGGCACCATTGGTAAATTCCGCTGAGCTCTTCCTTTATTACGTATGGACAAGCCGTGCGCTTTTTCAGATTCGGAACACCCTCAAGGTTACGATGAAATGAAAAATTTCCAGTTTGGCAACCAGAACAACAACGCTGGTGGTGTAGGATGATAACTAACAGGGAAAGATAACGTTGTGGTATTTTTAACAGCATTGCTAGGAGGCTATCATTAACCGTGTAGGTGGAAATTTTCTCTTTGAAAAGAAGTCAAGGTTGAGTCAGGGAATCAACAGTCAGAAATTAGAATAATTATTCCACTTCATGGTTGATAAACAGGCAGCTCCTGTAACCGGTAAGTATCAGAACGTATAGTTGTTGGACAGTGATTATGTTAGTGTTTAGTAAGGCATATGGTAATTTACCTCCAGGTCTCTCCCTTCTAAGGGAAGACTACATGAAAATAAAAGAGTCCTCCATTCTTACACAAGTATATTAAGGGCTCATGTTGTAAATGTTACCACCGCGATACTCTCTTATTCTTGATAGTTTAACGTATTTTTTGATTCAATTTGCTTTTATATAATTTTCAATGGTTTTTATTTCTTCATCGCACATTATTTGATAACAGAAATAAGAAAACATTTACCGAAACATAAATAAAGAAAATTTTTTTCTTTGAAACTTGACTTTCTAGCTTTTCTCTCTATCTGTATAAACTCTACCTCATCTAGAAAAAACAATTAATGTATTATGAATTGAAGTTACTTCATATTTTATATATCGACAGGGTTGTCCCCAAAATTAACTTCGGGCAACGAAGTAAAGTACAAATATATAATAAAAAATATAAAATTAGTTCTCTTTAATATCACCAAATTCCTGGCTTAACTGTTGCTCCATTTGATTGATTATATTTTCGTTAATATTATTACTATTCCCAGTTCCATCAAACTCCAATTTTTTGATTGGACTTGCTGAAATAGACATTACTCCGGATGAACTGCCATCTTTTCTTGGTCTGCCTCTTTTTCTAGGAGACCTCTTAATAACGACATTATCAAACTTCTTACCGCCAACGCAGATCATTCTACTACGATGAACAATTAGAGCATCCTCTCTATTGAATTTCTTACCGCATGGACAGCCATAACATTTTTCACTATGTGATTTCTTGTGTCTTACCAAATCATGATTTCTTACAAATGCTTTGTCACAACCTTCAAAATCACACGCGTATGGTCTATCTTCTAAATGAGTTTGAATATGTGACCTGATGTTATATCTACGTTTAAAAGTTTTATTACAGCCAGGGTATAAACATTCAAATAACTTGTCTGGTAGCTCCTTAACATAACGATCTATAGAACCACGAGGTAACGTTGTCAACTTTCTCGTTATCCTCAAAGGACTATTTGGAATTTGAGTATCTATTTCATCAGCATGTTGACCAAATTGCGGTGAATGTCCCTCGAAACGTCCTTGAGATTTTAAAACAGGGGAAGGAGTTTTAGAGATGGTAAATTGACTTTCAGGTTCATTAGTTCTTGGTGAAGCTGCATTACTATTCATGGTAGTAAAAGGTATATTAGTTGGTGAATGAGGTATAGTCGGAGGGCATAACTGCGGTGTTTCCATTGAAGGATGATTAAATAATATGTTGTCATTAATCGGATGAGCAATTGAATTTTTTCTTTTCACTGGAGTCTGTTCACTCAAGAAATGAGGCTGTTTCATTGGAGATGTAGATGGTGATGGTGAAAATATTGAAGCACAAGAATTAGTTAATTGTAACCGATTTGAATAGTTTAACGAGTTTCTTCTAGAGTTATTAACTTTCAACCCAAGACCTAAGATAGGGGAAATGCTACCCTTGTCCATGGCTCTTTCTGCATTATATGGGGAATCATTGACGGTACTTTCCAATGAGCTTTTACGGGTTTCATTTTCAAAAAAGGGTATCGTAAAATCTTCATTACTGATTGTATTCTTCGGTGTTAGAGTCTGCGTGAAATTGATTTTGAACTTTTGATCTTTATCTTTATTTAGGTTGACCTTTGATCTATAAACTCTCCTCTTTGGGGAACCATTAATAGTTGTTCCAGAAGTCATAGCTTTCGTAGGAACAGAAAACACAGGCTGTTGAAATTTTTTGGAATTGCCATTGTAACTGTTGCTATTATTACCTGATGTATACAGGGTATTCTTAAATTTCTTAGAAGGTGTACTATTTAATCTTGAAGATGACGTAATATCACCTAATGTTAATCTTTGACTAACGATTTGTTCCTGTTCTTGTAGTCTTCTCTGTAATTTCTCTTGTTGCATTTGTGTCTGTTTTAGTTGTTGTTCTAATTTTTGATTTAAGTGCTCTTGTCTTCTCAATGCATCATCCAATTCTTTTTGCTTTTTCAACAGCTTCTCACTCATGTTCTCATCATTATTCTCATTATTTGTTAGCATCATCTCATTGCTATCACCTAGTTTACCAAAATTTGGATCCAGTACTAAATCATCCCAGTTGATTGTGTCTGGAGCCAAATTTGAAATTATACTTTCTTTATTTACGGGATCTATAGTATCCTCTTTGTTATTTACATCATTGAAACCAGCATTGGAGGTATTTAACAAGTCATCCAGATCATCAATTAAAAAATTGTCAAAACCTCTGATATTTGTAATATCAGTAGTTGTAATATTATTATTATCACCGTTTTCCAGGTTTGATTTATATTCATCCATGTATATTTCATTATTTAAGTTGAAAGATGATGGACGACCAAACCATGAGTTTGAAGACGTCAAATTTTCCATTTTTCCAAATTTTTTTATTGTTGTTGTAATTCTTAAGTAATACTGTATTGTTAGCAGCAGCTGAAATGTTTAGTGGGCAAATTAGCAATTGACTGTACTCCACTTTATAGTGTCTTTTTGGGGTATTATATTAGTTATATTCTTCTGAGAAAATAGTATGTGAGGATGGTTATAGCTTTCTCTGAAATTTTATATCCACCAACTATTGTCAAAAAAGATTTTATATCCTTAGCAGCTTTTATTGATAGTAACGTGCGTTTTTCGTTTAATTTAGTTGTTTTCTGAAAATTAAATTGTTATATATGTATGGTCAAAGAATTTTTAAAACGGGATGGAGGGGATAAAGAGAATATCCTTGGTACCTCAATAGAAACTGTTAATGTACTTCGTAGATCATATACAGTGGAAAGAAGGAAGATGAGGGCGTGCAAGACCGAAGAAAGGTTGTAGACGGTATTGATTTTTTTTGAAACATTTAATGTTTTCAGTCCAAATTTGAATATTTACATCTTACCCTTTTAGGAGTATTAATTAAAGGGTCACGTGATATATTTCTATATTGAATAGAAACCTTTTAATGTCACCTAAAAGTAGTTAAAACATATTGATTGTGATAACGAGATGCCTATCTTTGTGACACATCTGGACTAACTGACGACCGTTTCAACAACCGTCAACCATTACCAAGTTAAAGAAATAAAATTGACAATCTGTTGTCACGGCTCTATAACGTCTCTTGAGTTTTACGCACATAATTACACTTTATTTGGAATAGGAATAAACTGTCTGTTGACCTAGTAAAACATAAAAGTCTGCTACTCAGAAGTCTTAGTTCACGTATTTATTTCAATTGCACTAGCAAGCTCAAAAGCTTTATAAATGTTCTGAGTTGTGTACGTTACTAAAAGGAAAAGGTCTTCATTCTTTTATGGTCCGAACTATAATATAATTTGGTCAATTATCAAATAACCCATTAGTTTTCAGGCTATAAAATGACAATTGTTCGCCTGTTGGTCATAACATTTCTCCTTACTGAAACCTTCTAATGGTATGCCCTTCAAAACGTACTTCATTTTAAGAGCAATCTCTTCCTTTGCTTATGTCAGTTTTATTAAATAATACAGCATCTTTTGTACCCATTCAAATAAAGCCCCCCTTGAAGCTCGATGCTGCTTTTCATTCCACATACTCTAAGTTAATGAAAGTTAATCACTTCTTACAGCTCGAAAGTTGCTAACTATATACCCATTGAAAATCTTATTTTAGTATAAGTGTGCTTCTGATATATTCCATCAAATATTGACTACTTAATCTCTCATTCGCACAAAAACTAACATATTGCCGCTTAATACTTGTTAAGCCACACGGCGGTAGCATCCGCATTGAACGCTTAAATCCGCTGACTCTATGTGAAAAAAATATAACAACGCAACAGGAAACAAAGGATTGAAGAACTAGGAAATTTAAAACAATAGAATTTGAGAGTCAAGAGGCTTCAAGAGAAAAATTACACATTAAGATACTGGTACTGATTATTATGACCCATGCAAAGTTCCAAACGTTGAACATCGCTATACCTCCGGAGAAACCAGAACTCCTCATACCCTATTTGACGAACAGTGAGCAGGATCAAACTGACTATGAAATCATAAAGCTCAAAGGTGCATTAACCAATGTTATTTATAAGTTATCCTTTAAACGTGAGGGAAGAAATGAAAATTATTTGATTAGGATTTATGGTACGAAAGATGATTCTATTGTAGATCGTAGTAAAGAATTTGAAACCTTAAATCGATTACCCGAGAGTCTTAATCTTATACATATTATATTTTGCTTCGAAAATGGGAGGGTAGAAATTTTTTTGGATGAATATAGAACTATCAGAAGCAATGAAATGAAAAAGGAAGACAATTTGAAAAGGATAGCGTGGAGGTTTAAGGAATTGCATACGTCTGTAAAATTAAAGGACGCTGAAAATTTTTTTTATCTTGATGGCGGTAATGACCAACATGACAGTTATTGCTGGAATAAAATATTCGAATGGGTCGATGTCTTAGGTGATCACTCAAACTGGCTTTCTTTGAATGATAATTTTAATGTCAAGAAAAATTTATTGTGTAAAGATTGGGAAACTTTTAAAACAGTTGTTTATGCATACAAAGAATGGTTGATAAATAACGATAATGAGAGCTTTAAGAAATCAGCATTCTGTCATAATGATGCACAGCATGGCAATATCATGTTAAAGGATAAAAAAAATATAGCACCTAATTTAGAAGATCAAAAAAGTCTTGTCTTTATTGATTTCGAATATGCTGGTGTTGATCCAATTTCATTCGATCTATCTAATTTTTTGACCGAATGTATGCATGATTATGATGTTTCTGAGTCTTATAAATGTGATGGAGATAAATATCCCAATACAGATCAAATTCTTTTCTTCCTCAAATGTTATTATACTCACTTGCAGGAAAGCAATTCTACTATAGATGACTTGGAATTAAAGAAAGCATACAATTCAGTAATAAAATGGCGAGCATGTTCACAATTGTTTTGGGCTATTTGGGCCATATTACAGAGTGGTGAAACAGAGAATACTTTGCATATTACAGATGATAACAGTGACGATGAAGATATAGATTCGTTTAAATATTTAAAATTTTGCAGGGACAAAATATCATTTTTTTGGGATGATATGCTTAAATTAGGTATTGCAAGGGAAAACGATTGTATATTTTCTGACGTTAACTTTTATCAAACAGGCATTATTTAATAGATTATCATCATATATATAATGAAGATAAAGAAAGAAGAATATAAAAATTATTTTTTATTTAAATAAAGTAATAATAAATTAAATCAAATTCATAACGTTAAATAAGAAGACAGAGTGATAACTTACTAAAATAGTAACATTTTTCTTGGATCTTCAATTAATTCCTTAACAGTTCTTAAGAATGTAACAGCTTCTCTACCATCCAATAACCTATGATCATAGGTTAATGCAATATACATCATTGGTCTAGAAACGATTTGACCATTGACGGTAACAGGCCTCTCTTTAACACCATGTAAACCTAAAACAGCTGTTTGAGGCATATTAATAATTGGAGTACCATATAAGGAACCAAAAACACCACCATTAGAAATAGTGAAAGTACCACCAGTCATATCTTCTAAAGTCAATTTACCATCTCTAGCTTTGTGACTTAATCTTGTGATTTCGTCTTCGACACCTAACACCGACAATGATTCAGCATTACGTACTACAGGAGTAACTAGACCCTTTGGAGTGGCGACAGCAATTGAAATATCAGTATAATCACGGTAAACAATTTGATCTCCTTCAATGGCACCATTTACGGCAGGAATATCCTTTGCTGCTAAAGTACAAGCTTTAGAGAATAAACCCATAAAACCGAATTTTGTACCTGTCTTCTTAATAATTTCATCTTTATATAGTTTTCTCATTTCTAATAGTGCTGACATATCTACTTCATTGAAGGTAGTCAACGAAGCAGCTGTATTTTGTGATTCCTTTAATCTTTCAGCAATTCTCATTCTCATACGGTTCATTTTAACTCTGGTTTCATTACGAGCAAAAGGGGTGAAAGAAGAAGGAGCTGGGGTGGAGGCAGCAGCAGGTTTTGATGCTGGAGTTTCTTTCTTCTTTTCAGCAGGAGCAGGGTTTGATTTCTTTTCTGGAGCAGGTGTTGCAGAGGCAGATTCAGAAGTAGGAGCAGGAGCTTCCTTTTGTGTTGATTCTTCTTCCTTAGCCTTTGGTGTTTCAGCGGCACCACCTGCTGGGGCAGCACCTTCTTGAATTTGAGCTAATTCATCACCGACGGTAACAGTATCATCGGGACTAAAATTTAACTTGGTAATTGTACCAGCTACTGGGGAATTGACTTCAATATCAATTTTATCTGTTTCAATGGTAGCTAACAATTCATCTTCTCCGATATAGTCACCAACATTTTTGGTATATTCTTTTAAGGAACCTTCGGTTAAGGATTCAGCCATTGGTGGGACTGGAATAGAAGTAGAATTCCAACGACGGAAAATACTGCTGTTGAATTTCACATTTGAATTGTAGTAACTTATATTGTATGATGATAGTATTGGAGTAACACTTTTTGATTTTGATGTATTACTTATTATAATATTTCTGGATGATCTATTGAAAGATGAAGAAGCTGTAGTCTTCAAAGTTCTCTTGGAAGATTGTCTCAATAAAGAAGAGACTGATCTTTGTGTAGTTTTTGAAAGCATGATATTAAAATTTAACTATATCTATACTTTGTAAAATCTTGAAAATTGATACTCTAATAGTTCAATTTGGCTATAATACGGGCGTGTATGTCAATTCAATATTATTCTTCTGTTATAATATATATTTATATATATATTTTATATGTTGTTTTATAACTTCGAATCTCCGTATTAAACAGTATTATTATTGTTCATTATGAAAAGCCGTTATTTGTTCTACGGACGATAAATAACCAATGAAAGTTTAGCCGTTTTAGGGAGATTCTTTAATTGGTTAAATTGAAATTTGTATGCAAGGTATGGGTGTGGAGAGTACTCTTCTAAATTTTAAAAAAGTACTTCCGAAATCTGAAGATGATTTTCCAAATGTTTATTGATAAACAAACAAATTGATGTGTTAAGCATCACATAGGCAAATGCAAGGGATTCTTTTATAGTGTTGTTATATTCAATATATAATATATATACAGGTAGATTATACGTTTTACTGGCCCATTGGATACTATTAGTACAAGAAGGCAATAAGCTGTAGCGAGATGTCACAAAATTCCTCGAGGGATACATCGAAGGAAACCAATCTGATATCAGATTTGGAAAACATCCATAAGAATCTTGTCGAACAATCAAGATTGACCATTAAGAAAAAGAATAGTGAAAATGATAATGATCCATCTGATAATCCAAATGCATATAATAGTTTAGTTTCAAATTTGCTAAATAATTATAATAATGATGAAGAATTAAATGTTATGTCTATTTTTAATAATAGCAAAAACAATAATAATGGCATATTGACTAATAACTCCAATGAGGATACCACTTTTATGATGAAGCTAAGTGAATCGTTATTATTGCAATGCAGAAAACTCAAGACATCAAATGAATCAAATATAAATAAAATTTCCACTCTGAACGTGGATATTGAAAAATTAAGTAATCAAAATAAATTATCCTCGAAGAAAATTGATGAATTGAATGATAAAAATTGGGAACTGGAGACAAATTTACAGTCAGTTAGCAAAAATTTTAAAGAGTTGAAGGATAAATCAATAAAATTTGAAAAAAAAATAAAAGATAATTTGAATAATTCAAATGAAAAGGAAAAAGAGTTGTTATCATTAAAGAATAACCAAGAAGCAATGGATAATAAATTATCGGAACAAAAGAAAAAATATATGAATGAAATAAATGATTTAAAAAATCGTATTGCTGATTTAAATGATGAAAATGATAAATTACAACTAAATCTAGATAATTCAGATAAATTAGTTGAAATTTTAAATTCAAAGGGGTACAAAAGTTTACCGATTTCAGATTATGACAGATTAACAGATCTTTCATTAGATTCATTAACTGAAAAAGTTAAAAAATTTAATTATCATATTATTAATGACGAACAGAACGATATACTAAACAATTTAATTGCTTCCTCCAAACCTAGCCTAGATCAATTAAATGAAATTGCAGCAAAAATCGACCATCTTGTCATCCCTGTTTCAGACTATAGAGGCTTAACTCAAATTTCTAAAGAACCATCCCTTGCCTTTTTGAAAGAGAAGGCATCAATCTTAAAACAAGATATTATACCTTCCGAAGAACATGAGACTTTAATACATAAAATTGAATGCCCGACGTTTGAATATTTGAAAGAAAAGGCATCTGAAAAACAATTTGATATCATTCCAAAAGAAGAGCATAACAGACTAATTACTAGTATTGAGAAACCAACTTTGGATTACCTGACTGATAAGACTAAATCATTTAATCAAAAAATTATTCCAGAAGCAAGGTATCAGGAACTAATAAATAATATTGAACATCCTTCCATAGAGTTTTTAACTGAAAAAGCTGCTAATCTTGGACAGATATTGGTAATTACTGATGAGTACAATAAACTCAAGGATTCTATAGAAAAACCGTCTTTGGATTACTTACAGTCAAATATAGCCTCCTTTGGAAACATCGTACTAACGAATGATGAGTATGATGCAATGAACAAAAAAATTACTAGTCCTTCACTTACTTATTTGGAAGGAAAGGCAACTGAATTAAAACAAAAAATTCTTCCAGTCGAAAAGTATGATGAATTAATGAATAATATTGAAAATCCACAACTGGAATACATCACAGAAAAAGCAAACCTCTTGAAACAAAAAATTTTACCTGTTGATGACTATGATGAGTTACGTAATACTGTTAATAGTCCAAACCTAGAATTTTTGGAGACAAAAGTCGAGTCCATGAATAGAGTTATTTTAACTAAGGAAAAATACAGTGATCTAATACAGAGCTTGGAGACCCCTTCATTGCAATATCTGGTTGAAAAAGCTGAATCTGTTGACCATAAGATTCTATCAACGGATGAGTATAACATAATAAATGATTCGTTTGAAAAACCAAGCTTACAATTCTTGGAAGACAAAGCATCCATGTTCGATAAACAACTAATATCAAATAAGGACTATAATAGCATACAAAAGAAAATCTCAGAACCTACTATCGAATTCTTGAAAGAGATAGCCATGAAACTAAAACAAGCTGTTCTTCCGACTGAAGAATATGATAACCTAATTAAAACAGCATCTAATCCTACCCTGGATTTCCTTGTTGAAAAATGTAAAGATTTAGAGCATAATGTTTTATCAATGACCGAATACAACCAGCTGTTGTATTCTATTGATAATCCTACTATTGATTATATAAAGGAGAAAGCAAAGGCAAATAACTATGAAGTCATTACTAGTGATGTCTACAATACGCTGTTCAATAATACTAATAATCCAAGTATCGATTTTGTAAACCAAATTGCTGACTCACTCAATCAAAAGGTCCTTTCTAAAGAAGAACTCAATCAATTGAAATCATCAATTGATAATCCAACTCTAGAATATATCACAGCAAAAGCCGCTTCGTATCAACAGATAGTGGTACAAGAAGACGATTACAATAGACTGGTACAAATTTCCACAAAACCTTCTTTAGACTTCATGATCGAAAAGTCTAAACGACTTGGCCAAATCGTCTTGCCGCTGGAAAAATATGACGTTTTGTATGATAATACAAATAATCCGACTTTCGAATTTTTGAAGAGCAAGGCAGAACAACAAAACTATATACTTGTTGCCTCTCAAAAGTATGATGAGTTATTGAAGGTTTCAACAGAACCCTCATTAGAGTTTGTCACGGATAAGGCCACTGTGTTGGGACAACATGTACTTGCACAATCTGAGTATGAAAGATTGCTGAATATAGTCAATTCACCCTCAGTCGATTTCCTAACGCAAAAGGCTAAAACATTAAATCACAGAGTCATTCCAAATGAGGCATTTGACATAATGGAAAAAACAATTAACAAACCATCTCTTGATTTTTTAACAATGATGAGTAATAAATTAGAACAGCACATTCTTCCATCGAAAGAATACAATGATTTACTAAACAAAATAAATGACCCATCATTGGACTATTTACTAGAAAAAGTTGAAAAGTTAGATAGGGTGGTTTTAGAGAATAAGAAATACGAAGAATTACAACGAAGCATAGAGAAACCAACCCTAGAATATTTAAGGGAAAAAGCAAAACCTTTAAAACAAAAAATTGTTCCAAATGCTGAGTACGAAAGACTAATACGAACACTTAACGAACCTACTTATGAACAGCTAAAGGAGAGATCATCGAGCATTAATTTAAAAGTCTTAACCAATTTTGAATACAATGATATATTAGAGCAAATCAATGATCCTAAGCTAGATTACTTGGTTTCAAAAGCTGCACTTTTAGACAGACAAGTTATTCCTACAGAACAGTATAATAAGCTGACAGCTTCAATCAATAACCCCACCTTGGAATTTTTAACCGAAAAGGCTTCTGAACAAAACAAAACTATTCTTCCGAAGGAGAAGTATAATGAGCTGATTTCAATTGCTGAACAGCCAACAATAGGATTTTTGAATGAGAAGGCGAAAAACTTAAATTATTCCATTGTATTGACAGAAGATTACAATAAGCTACTTAATAAGTTAGAGAATATCTCCCTGGAGTTTTTGAAAGAAAAGGCAACCAGTTTCGAATGCACTATAGTTCAAACGGACACATATGAAAAACTACTGCATGAGAAAGAAGACCCTTCGTTACAATATCTTATAAGCAAAGCGGATGCATTGAACCATAAATTAGTACCCTTCGATACGTATAATGCGTTAAAGAGAGTGTTTGATGAACCTGATATTGAATTCTTGAGTGAAAAAATAAACAAATTAGGGAAAGAAATTGTTTCTACTTCCGAGTACCATGAATTGTTACGCAAAGTCGAAGAACCGTCACTTCAATATTTGACTGAAAAATCTGCCGCTCTAGATAGAGTTATTGTTGAAACAACTGAATATAATGACCTGTTGAACTCTACAAGAAAGCCTTCTTTAGATTATCTTTCCGAAAAAGCGACTGAGTTGAATCATCATCTAGTACCAAACGATATCTATGAGAATCTACTCGAAATCTCGGAGACTCCTTCCCTTGATTTCTTGAATGAGAAAGTTTCACTTATGGATAAAACAATTGTTCCTTTGGAAGAGTATAAAAAATTATTAGATACTTGTAAAAACCCAAGCCTGGAATTTTTGAGCAGTAATATATCAGCGCATAATAAAACAGTTCTTTCGAGTGATGAATATGATACGTTAATTCAAGACAGAGAGAATCCTTCTCTGGATGTCCTCTTCAAAAGGGCAGAAAAATTAGGGCACAAATTACTTTCAATTGAAGAGTACAACATCTTGATTACAAAAATAAATGAGCCGTCCTTAGAATACTTGAATAATAAAGCAAGTGAGATGGGTTTACATATAATGCCTGTTATTGATTATGAAAAGCTATTACAGAGTGTTAATGAACCACCTCTGAGTTATTTGAAAGAAAAGGCTAATAAACTGAACAGCATTATGATCGGGCAAGAAGAATATAAAACACTTGTTGAAAGCCACAATAACCCTCCATTAGAATACCTGAAGGAGAAAGCAAACAAATTTGATCAAAAAATAATTCCTTTAACTGAGTACGTGAACCTAAAAGATAATATGAATAAACCAGAGATATCATATTTAGTGGAGAAAGCTGGGTTATACAATAAGTCAGTAGTTTCTACGGATGAATACGAAAACATGAGAAAAACCATTCGCAAACCATCGAAGGAATACTTAACTCAAATGTCATCCTCAAAAGGTTTTACATTGGTCAAAAAGGAAGACTACCAAAGTATTGTTAGAAAAGCTGCCCTCCCAACTAAAGAGGAGTTATCTACTCATGCAGAGAAATTTGACAGTATTCTAGTAGCAAGCCAGGAATATCATGATCTGAAGGATACTGTTGAAAGACCTTCGAAAGATTATATTAAGAAAAATGTTGCTCTCATGAATTCAGTTATTTTAGATGAATCAGAGTTCAAAGAGTTAAAAGAAAGTGCAACAAACAGGGAGTCCCTGCTTTCTAAAGTAAAAGATTTTGGTTTTATTCCTGTACCTGTTCCAGAATTAACGTCATTAAAGGCAAACCTTGTCTCTAGTGCTGAAATTCCTGCTTTGAATGATAGACTAGATAAATTAGGATTTGTCGCTGTAACTAAAGACTACTACAAAAAGTCTTCGATGCCAATTGCTGATAAGTGTAAAAAAGAGGATATTGTCATGTTATGTTCCAAGTATAATATGGTACCTTTGATAGATACCGAGTACAAGACATTGTTAAAAAAATCTCAACCTATAACTTACTCCATCGAGGAGTTACTGGACATATTAAATACTCATGAGTATACGGCACTTCCAACCTCAGAATACTTTAGCCTAAAATCAAGGCTGGAAAACCCTTCTGCAGAGTCTTTGAAGGAAAAAGCCTCCAAATTGGATATGGTCGTACTAGATAAGAAGACTTTCGAATCTACTCAAGATATTTTAAACAACCCATCCTTTGAATTCATCTCCAAAATGGCTACCAATCTAGGGTACATCTTGCTCAAAAAAAATGACTACGATTCAATGATCCAAAATATATCTAATCCATCGATAGACTTCCTAAAAGAAAAAACTTCTAAAATGGACATGTATATTATTACAGATAGTGAAAATGAAGTTTTGCGTAATCCATCTATAGATTATCTAAAGGAAAGAATTCAGCAATTTGAATATGCTGTTCTTTCGAAAGATCAATTTTTTACATTAAACCAAAGCGTTAATTCACCAAGCGTTGACGATTTATCACAAAAGGCTGATAACTTAGGAATGGTATTAATTAACAAAGAACAATATGAAAGTGAGAAGGAAATTTTAGAAAATCCGTCCGAATCCTTTTTGTCTCTCAATGCTGACAAACTAGATAAACTATTAATTGACAAATCCGAGTATGAAAGACAAAAAGAAGATTACGACAATCCATCAAAGGATTATCTATTCAAGAAAGCCTTAATTTATGAGTTAACTTTGGTTGATCAACATTTACTAGATGATTTGAATGCAAAGTTGGCACATCCGTCGGAAATATATTTGGAAGAGCATGCAGATGAATTAGGAAAACAAGTTGTCGATAAGGAGACTTATGCCAAACAAAAAGAAGACTATAATAATCCTAAGGAAGCATATTTGATAGAGAAAGCCGCAATTTTAGATAAGATATTAGTTGATCGATCTGAATTAAACGCGAATGAGAGATTAATAGAAAATCCATCGAAATCATATCTTTCTGAAAAGGCAGCATTATTGGGTTGTATCATTTTGAACAAGGAGAGCTACGCTGACACACAAAAGAAATTAGAAACGCCATCGGAAGATTACTTAAATGTAAAAGCCGCTAATATTGGTAAGTTATTAGTAGATAAGAACAATTACGAGAATGAACAATTTGCAAATCAAAATCCGACCTCGGATTATTTGACTGCAAAAGCCAAAGAACTTAACATGGTTGTTGTTGATAAAGCTATGTTTGAATATTATGCATCAACAGTTGAGAGCCCTGATGAACAGTTTTTGAGAGATAAAGCTAACATTTATGGTTTCACTCTAATCCAAAACAGTGAGTTAGACGACCTTAAGATCAAAGTGGATAACCCACCTATTGATTTTATCAAGAATAAAATTCAGAATACTAATTACTGTATTATCGAGAAATCTGAATATAAACAGATGGAACAGAAGTTATTGACTCCAGATATTGATGATCTAAAAAAAATTGTTAATGGGAATGGTCTAATAATTGTTCCAACAGACGTCCAGCATACAACACTACGCGAGTTATCCACAGTCGAAGTTCAAGAATTGATAGACCAAAAGAAATTGCTGCTCGTTAACAAAGATGAATATGACTCGATACTCAAGAAAGCAGTAATAGATGAATTAAGTGAAAAAGATATTAGTCATTTGTGTGAGAAATTTAATCTGTTCGCCATTCCCAAACAAGAATACCAAAATCTGATAGGAAACTTGAATGATAAAGAATCTCAAAAGTCGATTGACGAGAGACGTTTGGCGGCGACTTTTGATCAAGAGATTAAAGGCATCAAAAACGACGATATATCAATTGATAGACTCCATGAGTTAGCTTCAAGGTTTGATATGTCATTGATTCCATCAAGCGATCTTCATGATAAAGAATCAACTTATAGTTTCTATACAGCACACACGGGTAGCACAGATTATTTTGATGCTGCCCAAAGTATTTCCAGTCTTACCCATCCTGACGAATATTTGGACGCTGCAAGTTCACCATATATTGAGAGTGAACCAAGAGATGACACTTTATCTCATATTTCTCAAACATCCACTGTTCGCTTAGGCGAAGATAGTGTGAACGAACACGCAGATATTAACTTGAGTCAGTTGGAACAATATGCAACCAAAATGGGTTATAGACTTGTTCCGATATTGGATAATGACACTTCAAGTATTACTGAGGAAAGTGAGGAAGATAAGGTGGATGACATTTTCAGCGAGGACGTTTTAAGAGATCAAGCAAAAAAATTAAGATTGACAGTCATTAGCGAAGATGAGTACAAGAAATTGAACGATAAAATGAATATTAATGTAGAAGAAGTATTAGCTTGGTCTGATGATAACAATATGAAACTATTAACTGATAAAGAATTTTCAGAGCTTGAAAAGAAATTGACAGAGAAGGAAATTATTCAACGAGTAACTGAATATGGATATGCTGTCATCCCTGAAAACAATGGTGAGCTAACTAAAGAAAAAGTAGAGTCGATCGCTAATAATTTAGGACTAACAGTAATACCTCTTGAAAATTATGAAAAACTTCTACATGGAGAAAACATATCAAAAGAGGATATTATTAGGAAAGTTGCAGAACTTGATCTAATCCCAATAACTAAAGAACGTCTTGATGAGATAACTAAGGAATTGGCTTCACCTACCTTAACAAAGGAACAAATTATCAACCAGGCTCCAAAGTTTGGTTTGGATATTTCAGAAAATAACGAGAATAGGAGAATGAGTTCAGTCAGAAATAGTCTATATAAAGACTTTGAATTTGAAATGACCCACGATAATATTACTGATGATTTAAA
Source organism: Jamesozyma lodderae (assembly GCA_030571655.1). Classification (NCBI taxonomy): domain Eukaryota; kingdom Fungi; phylum Ascomycota; class Saccharomycetes; order Saccharomycetales; family Saccharomycetaceae; genus Jamesozyma; species Jamesozyma lodderae. The sequence continues at coordinate 128,058 of JAJLYF010000007.1, read as the reverse complement.
TAAATTAAAGAATGCTGCAAGAGAATTTGGATTACTATGTATTCCAGAAAGCGCCTTCATCGTTACATCATTTGCTAGTACGCCTGACGAAAAGAATGTTGTCATATTACCATTAACATATTATCAAAGTCTATTAAACAAAGAAAAGTACTTATTAGTTAATGTGAAGGATGAAGATTTGAAAAAGGAATTTGCAAGACGTGGCTTATCAAGAGCTACAATGCTTGTCTCACCTCCATCCACAGCAGGACAACCCGATTCTGCTACTGGAAGTCCTAAAAAAACTAGATTATCTTCTAGGATCAACATTCCTGGCTCTTCTAACATGAGTGCAATGATCGATTCACCACAAAGAGTCTCAATAGCAACTGCTGCTGCAACGACTGCATATTTGAATGGCCCACAAATTGATGACTATATACCAGCAAGAAGAGGTGTTCCATATTCCACGAGTATGAATAATATGAAAACAATGATGGTGCCTCCTTTCTCACATATGGAGACGAAAAAAATGGCTAAATCACATTCATCTAATAGCATCACTTTACAAAATTTCGGTTATCCTAAACCTTTAGGAAAAGCTTTAAGTAGACCCTCGAGTAGACCTCCAAGTAGACCAACCAGTAAACACACTAGTAAATCGAATAGTATTAGTAGTATCACACCAAGATTACCTGCCACTGCCAATGCTACTTCTCAGACAAATGCTAGTAGAAGGCTTAAAACGTCTAATATCCCACGCTCGGGATCCGTAGACACTGCACTTTCTATTGGTACTATGGTTTCGTTAACTGAACCAAGCATATTGCCTGCAATTACCCAAACTGTTATTGGTGAATATGTTTACAAATACTATAATAGGTTGGGTACTATGGTTGGCGGAGAGTCACGTCATGAAAGATATTTCTGGATTCATCCATACACTTTAACTTTATATTGGTCTGAATCAAGTCCAGTTATGGAAAATCCATGGAAGACGAAAACTAAAGGGGTTGCCATCCTGGGAGTTCAAAGTGTAGCAGATAATAACCCAGTACCTACTGGATTATACCATAAAAGTATTGTTGTGACTACAGAAGATAAAGTTGTTAAATTTACCTGTTATACAAGACAAAGACATAATATTTGGTTCAATTCTTTAAGATACTTAATACAGAGAAATATGGATGGTATTAACATGCACGATATATTGGACGATCCAAATGATGAGTTGTTTTCAGGAAAAATTTTCCCATTACCTGGAGAGAACTTCAACAATACAAATAGACGTTTAACTATTTCAAGGCAATCGCGTTCGAGTAGATTATCAAGAGCGTCGTCCAAAGCGAATTTAAATTTGAGAAATAATCAGGGAGACTGATTTAATCAATGGCAAGTCCTTAGGTAGCAATATGCAAATTATTTTTTTAATGGATAGTTGAATGAATTGATTTTATAATAAATAAATATGAGTTAAATAATAAATAATAAATAATAGTAATTAGTGCATGAGTTAATTGGGAAAAACAAAAAAGAGAAACACAACATGAGAGATTAAATTAAAAGCAACATCTTTGCAACATCAAAGAAAGCAAACATACGTATGAATCGTAGAAAAGTCAATTACCAACTAATTCTCTGTAAGACTTTAACATTTGGATGCAAATTTTTAGGTCTAGTAATTTCTTCATCTTCCTTTTTTATAGCGCCAGCCTTAACATAAATTTGAATATCTCTATCGTCACCATGCTTGAAACAACAACGTTTACCATACGGACAGTACCCTAATTTTGCCCAATTAATGCATGGTTTTGTTCTGAAATTATTAGAACGTGCTTTAAATTTTAGTTCGTTTAAACCATGTGCAAATTGACATTTATTGCCATATTTACAAGTACCTTTTGTTGTAAACGATTCACAAAGTTCTGTCTTGTATAATTGTTTGTTAACTTGTGGCTGATCATTTATTGTTTCTTGTAAAGTGCGAGATGCCGTATTTACGATATCTGGATGCGAAAAGTTATTAGGAATTATTGGTGCTTGTGATAATCTTTGCAAATTTTCAGTTGTTAGTGGAGGTAGATGTGAAGATGGTTGAAATGCATTATTTATTTCCACTTCTAATGATGCGTGAGATTTTAATTTGTTTGTAGTTTCATAAGTTGGATAATTGATATATGGTAATTGGTTATTAGCTGCAGATTCAGAAGGAGATGAGTAGAAATAGTTATAATTATTCGTATTGATCATTTTACTGTTATTCATTAATTCATATGGCTGTTTTGGTGAGGAAGCAGTGCTTGAGCTCGAATTAGAATATGCTAAAGAGTTTAGATACATCTCCTCACTGTATGTAGTGGTATTATTATTTGAGGTTTGTAAGTTAGTTGATGAAGTAAAATTTTGATCGTCATTATCAATTAACAAAGTTTTTAAATAATAGTCCTCAATTTCTTTTATTCTTTTCGTATAGTTTTGTTCATAATTGGAGAAAACCGATGATGAAGCAGCAGAACTTTCATTATTGTTGGTAACGAATGTTGTTGATTTCTGTTGTTCTTGTTGAGAGTAATTTGTTGTGTTCATTATAGCATATAGATTAATAATCTTACCTGTATACAAAACAGAATACCGACAACAACGAAGGAAACTAAAATCAAATGTGGCTCAAGATAACCTTATATATACATATATAGTTTGTTACATAAGTTTGGGCATCGAGAAAAAGTTGGGGGGATAAGAAGAGTGCACCCAAGACAAAAGGGAATACGTCCATCTATATATAGTAAATACACCTTGTTTGACACTATCTGGCGACCAATACTAACGCCACCATTCCCCTATCAACACAACGTAAACACAGTTATTGTCTCTTTGGATACTCAAGTTCACAGACTAAAGGATTGACATTTTTACTCTTGTGTGTGCTTAATAAGTCAAATTTTTACAGCATTGCACCCGTTATAATGACAGATTGTGCGTTGTGCACAGAAAAGCCCTGAGAAAGAAATAAAAACACACCCCATTTTTTTTTTCGAGGGGTTTTTGAAGGGAAGGGTCGGAATTGAAAACGGTTAGGGTTTATAGGGTGAGGGGAAGAAAGAATATTAGAGGGTTGGAAGTTGGGTGCCCGAAAGTTTGTTAGGGCTAGAAGTAAAATTAAAATATAACCCTAATGAATCTACAGATATATATTGAAAAATTTTTTAACATTAGGTTCTTGAAAGAGTATAACAAAATGAAGTGAAAGTGAAAACAGTTATCGAGAAAGGGCTTTCTTAAGGTGGAATCAATTGGTGAATCAAAAACATGGACTACAGTGAAGAGCAATCTCAGGAATTGGAAGTTTTGGAATCAATTTATCCAGATGAGTTGAACGTATTAAACGATGCATATCCAGATATTAAATTTAGTATCGAATTGACATTAGAACTTAATAATGATACTTATGATGATGATTTGTTATTATCACTAAATAAAGTGCATTCCCTTGGGGTTACGTTTACGTTTCCTGATAATTATCCGGATGTAGCACCAATAATTCATATCGAACCACATGAAACTGCTGTGAAGAAACAACGTTATCATGATGATGACGAAGAATATGACAGTGATGAAGAATACGAAGATGAGGAAGAGGAAGATGAGGAAGAAGAAGAAGAGCAGGAATTCGATGAACATGGTAATAAAATACTGAGTAAGTTAGAAAATCTTCCGGATAAGATTTCATTTGATGAATATATACCGGAGTTAACAGTTAAAATTAACGAACAAATTGAAACTGATATGTTAATAGGGATGCAAATGTGTTTTGCATTAATTTCTTCGATCAAAGAAATGTGTGAGAATTGGTTTGTTAATAAATTAAAAGAATTAGAAAAATTACATGATTTAGAATTACAAAAACGTGAAGCTGAAGAACAAGCGAAATTTAATGGTACAGAAGTTAATAAAGAATCATTTTTAAAATGGAGAGAAAGTTTTAGAAAAGAGTTAAAATTAGATGAAAGGGATAAATTAAGAAGGTTAAAAGCTCATAATGGGAAATTAACCGGTAAACAAATGTTTGAACAAGGTGTTGTTGGTACGGAAGATGATTCAATCATGGAGGATGATATTGATGAAGTGACAAATAATTTAAAAGAAACAAGTATTTAACGTAATACGTCAATATATATATATATACAATATAACCAAAAAAAAAAAAAAAGGAATTAAAATTTTAAAATTTTCATTTGAGTTATCATTTTTATAAAGAGCTGATTATATTAGAGATTTGGAATTATTATATAAATCAGCAAATAAGTCCTTATTGGCGGTGGTACTGGTAGTAGTGGTAGTATTTGCATTTGCATTTGCATTTGCATTTGCATTTGAATTTGAATTTCCGAAGTTTAATAAATCATCTAATGCAGCGTTTTGAGTAGATGTAGAGATTGATGATGGTTTAGCATCACTTTGGAAATCGCCAAAATCGTCATCATCATCAACTGTATTAGAAGCGGCGGCAGGGGCAGGAGCAGGAGCATCGAAATCAATCAAATCAGGAATTTCTGGTTGTTTGGCAACATGTTGTTGTCTATTTTTCCTTTGTTGTTCTGTATTTCTAATTCTTTCTCTTAAAACTTCTCTTCTTTGTCTTCTTTGTTCTTCTAAAGTTGAACGTTTACGAGTTGGCATATTATTATTATTATTATTATTATTAGGGGTATTTGAATCTGTAATTTGATATTGATAATCTTCTGGATCAATTTCCGGTTCTTCTTCATCCTCATCTTCGTCATCGTCGTACTCAAATGAATCTGGGATTGGTTGTGATGTACCGGCAGTTGAAATATTATTTGCGTTATACATCGTTGATTCTGTTTGCTGTCGAATCTTTAACGCATTTTTCCTATTTGCAGCTCTTTCTTTTTTCAAGAATTGTGGTTCTTCTAAGAATTGAACTAATTTTTCACCTTTTTTTCTGATACCTCTTTCATGAACCTCCATTTTACCATCATTAGAGAAAGAAATTTTATATTGCATAACTTGTTTAGTTAGAATATGTTTATGGGTGACTAAACAACTTTTAATTTGATTTAATTCGTCACCATCATCAACGTTCAGTAAAAGAAATTCGATAACGGTTAAACATTTCAATACGACTCTCCATTCAGCACCATAATTAACGTATTCTTTTCTAGCCTTTTCATAAAAATTTTTAGGTCTAGAAGCGATATGATCGATAAGACGTTTTAAAGTGTATTCTGTAATTAAGTATAAGGGAACTTGATAACGATTTCTTAGGACTTTTTGTAGATGTTTTGGTGTTGGACCCCAAGCATCAGTATTTGTAGCTCTACGGATATCAATTTGGTATGGTTCATATTGAACAATGACGTTTTGGGCAAAACGGGCAGCGTTACGGATATCATGAATACCTAAATTCTGAATCTTCTTGGATAAGGAGTCCATTTTTTTTGGTGCTATATGTAAATTTTTGGGTAAGTTTGCTTGTTAATAAGAAATATACTGAATCCAGTTCTTTTTAACACCTAACAAATTTTTTTAAATTTAATATTTTTTTTTTTCCAGATACAAAAAAAAAGAAGAATTTACCCTGAAAAAAAAAAGTTAATACATAATAATAGGAAAAAGATATAATTAATTTAGTTATAAGAAGTTATAGAATAAAAAAATATTACTTATAATTCACCAGATTTGGCAATAACTAATCTAGCTCTGGTAGCACCGGAAGGAGAACCCATAGCTTCAATTTTCTTGACGACATCGTAACCATCGACGACTTCACCGAAGACGACGTGCTTACCATCTAACCAAGGACATGGAACGGTAGTAATGAAGAATTGAGAACCGTTAGTGTTTGGACCAGCATTAGCCATAGATAATAAACCTGGTCTTTCATGTCTCTTGATGAAATTTTCATCAGGGAATTTACCACCGTAGATAGACTTACCACCGGTACCGTTACCAGCGGTGAAATCACCACCTTGTAACATGAATTCTGGGATAACTCTGTGGAAAGGAGAACCAGCGTAACCGAAACCTTTTTCACCGGTACATAAAGCTCTGAAATTTTCAGCAGTCTTTGGGACAACATCGTTGTATAATTGGAAAGTAATACGACCTACGGATTGGCCATCAGCTTCGACATCAAAGTAAACCTTGGACATGATTAGAATATAAAAAAAAAAGAGTTTAGTTGGTTTTTTATTTTTATTTTTTTTATTAAATAAAAAAAGGATTATAATATAAGGAAATAAGATTAACAAAATCTGCAATGACAATTACAAATACAATTACGTTCGCCTTTATAAATGAATTTTCAATGCAATAACAATTATACATTAGGATTAAATAATTTGCCATGAAGGAAAAAAAAGAACGAATTATAGGACCGTGTGAGATAGAAATACTCAGAAAGTACTGCAGAAAGAGAAAAAGAGGAAGTCGAAGAATAGTAAGAAACAGACTCCCTTTAAAGGGGGATGCGAAGAGAAACGCGTGGAACGTTTTAGAAGGAAATCAGTTTTTTAGGGTTTTTGGGGTTAGCCCTAGGGTTGCATGGTAGGGTATATATTCGGTACTGGGACCCGACATCCTCTAACTGAAAATTTTTCTTTTTTATATATGAGATGAGATGGATTGATTTGACTATATAGTGTAAAGATTATATATATATACAGAACAAAGCAAACAAATAGAACAAAAGCTATGATTAAAGGTACTAGAAGACCAGGGTTCAATGTATCCACTCCATTGAACACCCCCATTGTCATCCACAAGACCAAACAACCAAAACATGTCTCAAAAGATGAAGTCCTTGCCTTCTTGGAAAATTTCATCACAGAAAAGGAATCACTTATAGAAAATAATATCTCTGCGACTACTTTGATACCGGAATCAGACTCTAATACCGTCTCTAATGGCTCGTCGGTAATGCTTAATATAGATACCAATCTAACTAGTGCCTTATCACAATTGAAAAGAATTCAAAGAGATTTTAAAGGTTTACCACCTTCCTCGCTAATGGTCGCTCCACCATCTGCATCCTCTACTGAAGAATCTTCAAAAGAAGAAAAAATAACGAAAAGTGCTACTGGTGGGACCAAGAAGACTTTTGCTGATGAATAAATAAATAAAACATCTCTATGTAAATTAAATATAACATTATATAAATCATTAATAACGATTCGGATAAAATTTCACGCCTTTGTTTTTTTTCTTTCTTTTCTTTCAATACGTATTCTCGATGAGTCAATACCGCTTTTCGTTCATGGACTCGTCTTTTATATAAATCATTGATATACATATATATTTTTCTTTGACTAGAATCCTATCTACAAGAAAATACAACACAAACAATAAACAATGGCTGCTCAAAAGAAAATCGCTGGTGTCCTTGGTGCTACCGGTTCCGTCGGTCAACGTTTTATCCTATTATTAGCTAAACATCCTGACTTCGAATTGAAAGTATTGGGTGCCTCTCCAAGATCCGCTGGTAAAAAATATATAAATGCTGTAAACTGGAAACAAACTGATCTATTACCTTCTATGGCAGAAGATATCATCGTCACAGAATGTAACGTCGAATCTTTCAAGAATTGTGATATCGTTTTCTCGGGTTTAGATGCCGATTATGCAGGTCCAATCGAAAAAGAATTTGTTGAAGCTGGTTTAGCCGTGGTCTCAAATGCCAAAAATTATAGAAGAGAAGTCGACGTCCCATTATTAGTTCCAATCGTTAACCCTGAACATCTTGATGTCATCGCTACCAAATTAGATCAAGCTAAGACTCAAGGTAAACAAAGACCAGGTTTTATTATTTGTATCTCTAATTGTTCTACCGCTGGTTTAGTTGCTCCATTAAAACCATTAGTTGAAAAATTCGGTCCAATTGATGCTTTAACTACAACCACCTTACAAGCTATCTCCGGTGCCGGTTTCTCTCCAGGTGTTCCAGGTATCGATATTCTTGATAACATTATTCCTTATATCGGTGGTGAAGAAGATAAAATGGAATGGGAAACTAAAAAAATTTTAGGTCATTTATCTAACGATAAAACTCATGTCGAATTACTATCATCTGATGAAATTAAAGTCTCTGCTCAATGTAATAGAGTCGCCGTCTCTGATGGTCATACCGAGTGTATTTCCTTAAGATTCAAAAATCAACCGGCTCCATCCGTTGATGAAGTTAAACAATGTTTAAGGGATTACGTTTGTGATGCTTACAAATTAGGCTGTCACTCTGCTCCAAAACAAACCATTCATGTCTTGGAACAAAACGATAGACCACAACCTAGATTAGATAGGAATAGAGATGCTGGCTACGGTGTATCCGTTGGTAGAATTAGAGAAGATCCTGTCTTAGATTTCAAAATGGTCGTCTTATCTCATAACACCATCATCGGTGCCGCTGGTGCAGGTGTCCTAATTGCCGAAATCCTTTTGGCTAGAAATATGATCTAATATTACTCTTGTATTTATAAACAATATATCAATATTATAATCGTTACTATTATTATTATTATAAAACTTATATAGAGCCGGGTTAATATCAAAAAAAAAATAAAAGGAAATACTTTAAAACAAATATGGAAAAAAATCAAAAAATTTATTCATTAATCGATTTCAATATTATTAAAACACTATAGGAAAAGGTTGGCTCATTTTAGAGGATTGCAATTAAAATAAAGAAATAGATGAGCGCTCCTTTTGGCTCAATTGCCCCCTCAGCTAATTTTAATTTCTTTGGGACCACCTCTAATTCAAGTAATAATGCTATCAATCCATTTCATAATAATAAACCTTTGAACAACAACTTCTCAAATAAAAATGATTTTCAAAATGATCGCAAACAAAAAAAGGAACAATCGACGAATTCACCACCTGTAATACCATCAAAATCACCCAAAAAACATAAAAAATTTATGATGTCTTATAATAATCAAGTGAATCCACTTCTCAATAACCCAGAATCATTGGGATTTCAAAAAGTTAACCATAAACCTCGAGAAATGCCAAGATTTCTTATTGCACAACAACCACAACTCACATCCAAACCATTCGTACAGGATCATTGGGACAAAATTAACCAAGATAAAATGTTAGATCTAGAGAACTCAATAGACGATATGACAGAATTATACGAGAAATTGAAAAAAATGCGTGATACTGAACGTAAAATTATGGAGAAAAAGGGACTCGTCGATCAAGCTGACTCTGCTAAAGATCTTAATGATGCTATTATCTTTCAAGGTACTTGTCAAGATATGTGCCCTATCTTTGAAAGAGCTAGGAGAAATGTCGAATATACAGTATACTCTTATGAGAAAGATGATCCAAATGATAAGAAAGCATCGAGATGGAAATCATTGAAAGTTTTTGCTAGACCAGCAGCCGCTGCGGCTCCACCTTTACCATCTGACGTTAGACCACCATATATATTGGTTAAAACGCTAGATTATATAGTTGACAATTTGTTAGGGACATTACCTGATAGTGAAGGGTTCTTATGGGATAGAATGAGATCTATACGACAAGATTTTACTTATCAAAATTATTGTGGTCCTGAAGCTGTCGATTGTAATGAAAGAATTGTTAGAATACATTTACTTATCCTACACATTATGATTAAATCAAAAGTTGAATTTTCTTTACAACAAGAACTGGAACAATTACACAAATCTTTAATTACTCTTTCCGAAATTTATGATGACGTTCGTGCCAGTGGAGGTGAGTGTCCAAATGAAGCAGAATTTAGAGCATACGCTTTGTTAAGTAAAATAAGAGATCCACAATATGATAAAAGTATACAGGAGTTACCACCACATATTTTCCAAAATGATTTAGTTCAACTCGCTCTCTGTTTTAGAAGAATTATTTCTAATTCAAATTATGTCGAAAGAGGTTTCATTAGGACTGAAAATGGTTTAAATTTCTATAATAGATTTTTCCAACTGATTAAATCAAATCAAGTTCCATTCTTGATGTGTTCTTTTTTACAAATATATTTAGGTGAAATAAGATTCTATGCCATAAAAGCTCTATCGCATTCGCTAAATAAGAAACATAAACCATTAGATTTTCAATTTTTTATGGATCAGTTATTATTCAATGATACGCAGGAGTTGATTGATTTTTGTAAATACTACTCAATTGAAATCCTTGATGGTACGATTGATCTGAAAACATTAACAGGTCATTCTCACCGTCTAACTGAAAAGAAACCAATGAAAAGTTCCTACCTTTTATGTGTTGACAAAAAATTACAAGGTATACCTTATGCATCGTTAATAAATTCTGGTAAATCAAATGTCAACATGAGTGTTTCTACAGGTACACATCAAGTCCCCACTGTAAATATTTTGGCCGATAACGAAACGCAACCAAATACTAAATTGAACTTTGGTTCTAGACAAACAGCATTAAATAAACCGATAGAAACAATGAATAAATCATTACTTTTGCAAAATAAACCTGATCAGTCATTCTTTCAGACATCCCATACTCAAATTGCACAGGCTGCACCAGTAGTCGACACTAATAATCATACTTCATTACCAACTTTTAATATACCCTCAATCCAAAACAATATTTTCCAGAAGCCTTTACCGGATACTAGTATGGGTGTGGCAACCCTCAATCCTTCCTTTAATATCACAAGTACAGTTAAAACAGCATCACTGGAAACCAGTAAAGCAAAAAATGACGATGCTATATCAAGGAAGAAAATGGAGCAACAACAACAAGAAAAAGCAAGAGAACTTGAGAAATTCAATATGGAGAAGGAACTTCAGGCTAAGTCCAAGCTCGATAATGATTTAAAGATAAAACAAGAGTTACAAAAAGCTCAAGAACAAGAAAAACATAGGGTAAAGCAATTAAAGAGAAACCAAGTCGCCAAAGAAATTACCGATTCAATGATAAGGAAAGTCGTTAATGAAAATCTCAAAATAATTGTAGACGAGTGCTTACGTCAGCAGAATGATAGAAAAGCGCTCGTTAAGAATTTGGCTAACGAACTTTATGACGCTTTCATTCATGAAAAACTTTATATTTTGTATCTACAAGTAAAAGCTGAAACTCAATATAATAAAAGCTTGAAGAAGATTTACTTGAAGAAATGGAACTCAGATTATAAAAGAAAAATTAATACTCAAATCAATGCCAAGAAACGTAAGGATGAGTTACATATTATTGAGAGCAAACTTGGCGTTCCTTCAATTAGCAAGACGAGAATGCTCATGACCACGCCAGTGAACGGCGATTCTCCTTCCTTCCTTATGTCATCTTCCAAAAAACGTGGGATGTTATATTCTCCAGTCAGTAATGAAGTAAATAATTTTTCAAAACAATTGATCAAAAAGAAGGGTGAGCTCTGGGAACCTCTGAATTTAAAAAAACTTTACTTTGATAAAATTGTTAATAAATTTCCTAGGAACGCTACTTTAACTTCAGATATTTTCTTATATTCTAAAAATTGGCAATCAATATCAAATTCATGGATTCTAGAAAAATTTAGTATCAGTAATCCCAAATTATGTCATAATGTCACCAATGGTGATATTAAACTGAATATTAAGTGCATCGACGATAAGTATAACCCATCCGATTTTAGTGATACCCAGCTGTTAGTATTCAATACAGGAGTTACCGATAAGGATATTTTCGATTTGGAGCTTAAGTTACAGCAGGATGGCGAAGAATTAATCAAGCTAGTTACCGGTATCACACTAAACACTAACATTCATTTCAGTATCCTGATCATTTACTGGGTATCATCAGAAACACCCCTGGATGATACTACAATAAACAAACTCCTAAAACTCAATAGAATTAGCAAGAGTTTCAATAGCATCTTGGATAACATTGGCTTTGTTAGAATGACAGGTAATTCACCTGATAAGTCACTAGAACAGGGTTTATCTAGAATTGCACAATCATTCAATTACAAATTAACTGAAAGAGGTAGATACAATGCTTCATTGCACGAAAGGAGATTCACGCCTGACACATCTCAAAATAAGCAATTGAAGATGACCAAATCTATTGATGACACGATGAAGACAATGCTCCAAATAGAAAAAGATGCATACCACAAAGAAGTCAATGAGAAAAACACATATGCTCATTTACAGTCTCATATAATTGCATCACCAAAGATGAAAAAAAGGAAGTTACCTGTATTATTATCTGAAACAAAGTCCAACAAGTTTAAGACACCAATGGGCAATAAAACAGATTATCCTACAGCATCATCACCAGCATTAGCCTCTCACTTAGCAGTGAAAACTAGAAACGATAGCCGCATTGGATCCTATCATGGTATATTGCCACCTGGTACACCATCTCATAGTACAAATCTTCCTTCGTCTTCATTCAGTAGCCATCAGACTCCTTTATTTGGGAGCAGAGTTAGCAGCGGAGGTTATGGTGCAATACAAAGTGCGGCGATTGACCAACATATAACTGAACCAGGTTTATTTCAAACTCCTGTAAATGCCGTTATCCAACGACACGATGACATGAATGTGGTTGAAAACGAAGAACCTACATCTAATGATCTCGAAGAACTAAAGAGTCTGATTGCCAGCGTCAAAAAGAAAGTGCATCACGAATAGCAACCTCGTCTTCGTAGATTATGATATATCATTATATAGAAACTTACAAGACATTTCAGATCATGCTATAGAGCATATATAAATAACAATGTAACTTTGTAACTTTAGAACAACAACTTAGCATCCTTTTTATATCACCAAGATTTTGTATGAGTACGATATTTTTTTGGTTTGTTTTGTCTAGTCTCCGCGACAAATAAATCTAACATCAACTGCATTAAAAATAATGACATCGTTCTAAGGCTATTTCAAATTGACCTGTTCACAGAAGAATAAAAATTATAACAAGATAAAAACATTACTCAGACTAATTTCAATCATTTCAGGTTGATTAAAAAATAATAATATATATGCATGGAGTCAGATAACCGTCTCAACGGTCTGTTTCCTGAGCGAAATAATATTCAGCTTTCCGTAAACTCGCAAAACTCTGAAGACAGAAACACAGATAACATAGATGATATCGATAGTATAAAAAGTATAGGTTCACAAAGCACCGTTGATGTTGGAATTTTGAGGAGTATCATAGCTGAGGCTAACTGGAATAATGTTGATAGCTACCATGACCAAGTTAGAAATCAAAGATTCTATTTAACAGATAGATACTTGAAGAAAAAAGGGTTTTCAATGAGTAATATGCTAAATCAAGGTACGAATCATTACGACAATGTTGAACAATTCAATGATTTTGAGATTTATAATCGAAAAGTTCAAAAAGAATACGAACTTAGAGAAAAGATGGAAACATTATTGGGAAATAAGGATCAGGGGCAAATACAAATGTTTAACATGAATACCTTGCATGAAAGGTTTCTTGCTGCTGATGAACAGACTCCTTCTCCCGGGAGAATAACAATCACTCGTTTGAGACAGAGGGCAGCAGCCCTATTCAACAAGGATGAAGCACTCGTTAGTGTTGATGCTTTGGCTCCTGGAGTAAGTACTAATTCCTCTTCTTCCACTCACATTATTGACGAGACAAGCTATAGAAATATGGCAATAGATATGAATAATCCATCAACTAATAAACACGAAATAAGCGATGAACATCACCCTTATGGTAACGCCGTTTTTAAAGAATACTCGACTTTAGAAGAAAAGCGTGATTTCAATGATCGATTTGAGAGGCTATTTTCCATGAGAAATGGAAGGCCTGTCTACCATATTCAAAGAAAGTTGCATGTGCGACATATTCAAATGTTATCTACCGGTGCATGCTTTAGTGTTGGCTTTTTTCTTACGTCAGGAAAAGCATTCGCTGTAGCTGGTCCATTTGGTACCTTATTGGGCTTCATTTTATCAGGCAGTATTGTTTTAGCAACCTTGGTTTCTTTCACTGAATTATCTACTTTAATTCCTTTATCGTCTGGGTTTTCTGGACTGGCTTCAAGGTTTGTGGAGGACGCCTTTGGGTTTGCAATTGGTTGGACTTACTGGTTCTCATGTATAATTGCTTTCCCGGCGCAGGCAGCATCAAGTACATTTTACTTGGATTATTATCAACATCTTCATCTTAATAATGGAGTAATGGCCGGATTCGTTACATTATTTCTTTTATTTTCACTAATAACAAATTTATTAAATGTCAACATTATGGGCGAGATCGTTTATGTTATTGGAATGATAAAAATATTAATTACCATCATGATGATTTTTGTCATGTTGGTATTAAATGCTGGTCACGGCCGTCATGTACATAATGAAGTCGGGTTTAGGTATTGGGACTCTTCAAAATCAGTACATGATCTCACATATGGCCTTTTTAGACCTACGTTCGATTTATGGGATAGTGGGGAAGGGAGTACTAGAGGCATTTCAGGAGCCAAAGGAAGGCTTTTAGCAGTTATCTGTGTTATGCTTATATCAACATTTGCATACAGTGGTGTAGAGATGACATTTTTGGCAAGTGGTGAAGCTATTAATCCAAGAAAAACAATACCGTCCGCCATTAAAAGAACATTTTCTATTATTCTTGTGTTATACATCCTTTCGATTTTATCTGTGGGTATCAATATATACAGTGGTGATCCAAGACTGTTATCCTACTTTTCTGAAACGGCAGAACAGAGATATTATTCTGCTTTGGCGGGGATAGGTATGGACTGGCAACTTAATAGCAATTGCGTTTCAAAGATGTTTACGACAGATTCAAGAGGAAAGGATGGCTATTCTAGTCCATGGGTATTAGCATTACAGAGTTTTGGGTTTTGCACATTTGCTTCTGTTTTCAATGGATTGCTGATTTTTTTCACCTCCAGTGCAGGAATAGCGTCGTTGTTTAACTCGTCAAGAGCAGTCTATGGTATGTCAGTTCAAGGAAAAGCTCCAAAATTTTTTCAGGTATGTAACAGAGGAGGCGTGCCATATATTGCTGTTTTCTTTTCATCAATATTTGGTGTAGTTGCATACTTAGCCGTGAATAAAGAATCTGTCATGAATTTTGATATTCTTGTTAACATGTCAAGTGCAAGTACCTCCATTATTTGGCTTGGTTTGAATGTATCATTTTTACGGTTCTATTATGCCCTGAAAAATAGAAAAGATATAATTTCCAGGGATAGCGCTTCATATCCTTTCAGATCTCCATTACAACCGTACTTAGCATTTTATGGATTATTTGGCTGCTTGTTTTTTGTGCTATTCATGGGGTTTACCAATTTTTTGAATGGATGTTGGAGTACACGCTCATTTTTTTCTTCTTATGGTGGCTTAATCATTTTTGTAGTTTCATACTTTGCATATAAGTTGTTTGCAGCTTCAAAAATTCAGCCATTGGATCAGCTAGATATGGATTCTGGTAGAAGAGAAATGGACAGAATTATTTGGGAAGAACATAGTCGTTATTCGGGTACCTTTAACGAACGAATTAAGAAGTTATTTACTTGGCTCTTTTAGAGGATATATTATCGTTAGATATTAATCAATCAAGCACATATATATAATAGCCTACGTTATTAATTTACATATATTACTACTGAAGATAGTCGTTAGAATTTCCGTCATATTTCTCTAAAATCTGATCACAGCTCACGAACATAAAATTTTTCGATGCGATGAGATGCTTACCATATATAAGAAAAAGATTAAACAAGATAAATCAAAATATATTTCTGATAAATTAGTCCAATCATCGACCTAAGTAATTTCAATTGATCCCATATTTGATCACAAGTATTTGAAAGTAAATATGAGTGATTTAAACCAAATACTAGTTAATGCTAAACAATCCTTATCAGAAAACAATGCTAAACAAGCTTTAAAGTTATTGAAACCATTCAAAAAATCATTAAAGACTGACAACAAAGATAATCTGGGCCTACAACAAACATTTGCTGATGCATACCTTGAAAATGGTCAACTAGAAAAAGCATATCCTCTCTTGGTTCATTGTTGTGAATTAGATCCGAATGGTAACCAAGGTGGCTCAGACAAATTTTTCACATTAGGTCAGGTAATAGGTGGTAGAGATGGTATCAGGGTGATACAGCAAGGTATTGAAAATATATCTAATTCTGGAAATAATAATATAACACAAGAACAGATCGAAAAGCTTATAAGTGGTTTACTTTCTATGATTGAAATTTGGATGACTGATTTGTGTATGGAACCAGATGCTGAGTCTGAATGTGAAACATTGATTAAAAACGCAATGGAAATATCGAATGAGAGCTCTCCAGAGGCATGGTCTACTTTAGGTTCCATTAGAATATCACAACAACGTATTGCAGATGCTTGTGAAGCGTTCACACAAGCCTGGAAATATTTTGAGATGAGAAAGAATGAGATTGGTAAAAATGCCTTAGAAAATAATATCTCATCGCATGAAGAATATGTTGATATTTTACAGCCGTTAGCTTCTCTGGCAAAGATGTGTATTGAAGTTGGATTATATGAGGTAGCATTGAAGGTTGAAAATGCTATCAAAGAAATTGATGAAGACAATTTGGAAGGGTATTATTTGGAAGGTTTTACATATTATTTGATATCAAAAGTTGAAATTTTCAAGGCGAAGAACCCAGAAGTTCAGCTATCTCCAGAGAATATCCTTGAATTCAATCAACATATTCAGGAACTACCAATGGAATTAGATAACCCATCTATTGCAGAACTACTTCAAGATGCCCGTGTTGCCTTGAGTTTTGCAGCCAAGCTGGGCGAGAATGTTGATCCAAATGACGAAATTGCTCATGAACTGGTCACAGGTACTATGTCTCTACTAAGTGAGTTAGGTGGCCGTATAAGTGATTCCGATTTGCAGAAGTTGAAGAAGGATGAGTTGTTGGATGGCGAAGTTGTTGAGGATGTTGATTTGGAGTATATTTCAGAAGACAATGACAATGAAGAATAATTAGACGAATAGAATGAATAAACCATGTCATTTACATAGTGTTAACGATATAAGTATATATCATATCGTTAGGATTAATACTAAAAAAATTAGTAAGCATTTTAAGTAAGGTCATAGGACTGCATGAACTGAAATTCGATTGGTACTATGATATATAATATTTTGAAAATACACTAAAAAAATAATTACCCATTAATACTGTGGGCTTATATAAAATCCTCATACTAATCCTATTCGTGTAAAAGAATTTGAAGGTAATTAATCATACGAGAAGTCATTTTGATCGGTCAAGCTTTTTCCAATTTTCCCTAACCCACTCAATTATGCTAGTTGTAGTTTATATCTTCAGTTTCTCATTTACATCAGTTTCTAACTGATCGATATCTTCCCATTCATCGTCATTGTCAATTTCATCATCATTGCCGTTATTAGCGTCATGCTCATCTATGTCAGTTTCTCCTTCTTTCTTATTTGTCTTTAAGATACCTTGTGAAATTAGTTGTGTTAAATAAAACGGACGTACCGTGTCTTCATATTCTTCATCATCACTTGAATCAATCAATGAAACAAATTCCTCAGGAACCAATCCAGTCTTTGTTCTTGATTGATTTTCCGCTACTAACCAACCTTGGCTATGTCTATAACTAATAAAAACTATATCACCCTCTTGGAAACCAAGTTCATTATCATTTTCGGGTTCGAAATCATATAATGCCACAGCTCTCTGATTTACTATATAGTCGTTGGGGAGAATTACGCTCTGTCGCCTCTCCACATCGGAATCCTCCTGACCATCAAAAAGATTTGATTCGCTGTCCTTAAGTGATATATCCTTATTATTTATATCACTATCGCCTACGTTATTTATATTTCCTTGACGTTTATTGTTATTTCTGCGAATATCTCCATTGATTGAAATATAGCTATTATCGTCCAAATCATCTTCAAAGTAGCCGTAATGTAAAGGACTTGAATCATCATAAGCAAAATCTTTGATTGAAATGTAACCCGATGTTGATAGATCATTTGTATGTTTCGTTACCGATGTCCCCTCCTGCACTATATTGTTAATAGACGTATTGCTCATATTTTCTATGTTCAAAGAAACTTCATTATTATCTCGAGTATCATTAGGATTATAAGTGGTATTGTTATCTGTTTCAGTACTGCCTGATATTTTGGTTTCGTCACGCTCTGGTATGCTATCCATTGGGTAATTTATGCCGTTCGTTGAATGTTCCTGAAATTCACTATAATGTATAGCACCAGATTATATAGTAGACGTAGTACTAATGCTGCAATCTTAAGAGTTACCTTATTGTCAGGTGCTGCTATGTCTTTTCACTTATCTGAACGTCTCAACTTTTTTTTTTTGCATGATATCGTTTACAGTTGAAAAGAAGATTAGGGCCTTTGACGAAAAAGTAAATAATTATAATTATAGATTTTCAAATAAAATCTTAAAGCATAGAAATAATGGCTATTAGACAAATATCATATCACTCCTGTTAAAATCACCAATCCTCACTAGCAAGTTATATATATATATATATCTGTAACATGACCACCTCACACAGACCTCAACTAGAAGCTAGAAGTGGTGCCAAGGGTGCCAATTATACACCTACATCCACTGAACATGCGAGACTACTTCCTGGCCATACGAAGATAAAATACAGAAGTGGTCAAAAATCACAAAACATGGACAACAAAGACGGATCGGAATTTAACAATAACCAAAGTGTTGATAAGGATGTCCATAACTCACGTAAAGAAGGCGATGAGCTTGATGAAAGTAATAGTGACTTGGGATCAGATGCAGCCTCTGAATCAGAAGATGAGTTGGATAAAGAGGAATTATTGAATGAACTAAATAAAGTTCGAAAACAGAGGCTCACAAATGAAGTCAAACAGGAAGATGCGGATGATTTTACTGCAGTTATCCAAAAGAAGGAGAAGAACATGAAGGGCTGGAGAAACAAAACAACTTTTGGTAGAAATAGGATAGATAAGTCAGCAACAGATAAAAAGAAAACTAGAGAGGACAAAAAGGGATATATTAATGATTTAAGTAAGTCTGCATATCATCAAGATTTCCTTCGCAAATATATCAGATAGATTATTCTTTGCTGAACAAACATTGATATTGGTAAAAGTTAAACCTAACTTCCACCCTTTCCTATGGTAAACTGACTTAAATTAATGTATTGCATGCACTGCAATCTTTGGAAAAAGAGCTTCCTCAAGAAACTGCCCTAGAATACAAGAGTTTAGTACCAGGCGAAATCGTAGACAGCTTACTTAGCGTTACATATGTATTTTCATATACATGGTCATTTGCCTTATTTATATATATATGTGTGTTTTGACATGTATACTAATATTCTCATGAAATCATAATATTTTTCGTAGTTCTCTCTGAATCTATTTCTCTTTTTTAGACCTCAAAAATTTAGAAAATTTGCTACGTTTCTTGTGCTTTTCTTCCTTTTCAGTAGGTTCAGGATCATTTATTACAGGAATTGAGGCTTGCTTAGATTGATTATGACTACGAAGTTGAACATGAGAAACAGGTGGCGCAACAGGAGTAAGGGAGTCAAACAAGAATTCCGGGGCGTCCTCCTGCTCACGTTTATCGTCATTTAATTGCAGAATTTCTCTAGGTTTTCTAATATTCTCGATACTTCTCATAAATGCAAGAGGTTTTAGAATACCATCACTACCGATAAAGATATCTTTATTCTTAAGATTTGATTGGTCATATGCTGCTTTAATTTCTGGATAAGTGATACCACCTAGCGAGTAATAGAAAAATCTTTGCCTTTTAGTATCTTTTTGTACACTCCCACTGTTTTTAGTCCATGCTGCTTTGTGACGTGGATTTCTCAATGATGTTGAAGAGTATGCAGAAGCACTTGCACCGGCTGCTTCTCTCATATCGTCATCTAATAACTCTATCGGCTTATCTTTTACGTATGGAAATTCTTCTTCGTTCAATAGCAGCGGATTGGCTATGACTTTAGACAGAACATTTCCCACAGCCGGAATATACCGAGATGTTGTATAAATACTTGGATCCTTAATGATAGTATCATGGAACCACTCCTTCTTGAATGGCTTATCACGTGGAGCATCTTTCATTAGCTTGTAACCTAAGTTATCAAAATTTTTGAATAAAGTCATAAAGTGAGGATAAAATTCGTGCTCGGGAGTTACACCCATGAAGCACAATAATTTGATGAAGTCAGATTCAATTAGGCCACCTCTGTATAAGGCATAGATGATGATAATACGGACTTTATCTGTAACGTTACAACTTTTTGATAGGAGAACCTCTAATACCATATTGGTGATATTTTTACATTTTTCACCATCAATATCCAAACCAAATCCAGCCAAATCTTGTTCTACTTCTGCAATATTGGCCAACGTCCTATCTTGATTTATTGTTAAACAACTTTCTATTAGTGTTTTGTGAAGTATCAACCTTCTTCTGTCTTCATCAAAATCTTTTAAATGTGCAACAACGCTTAATAAATCTGTGGTATTTTTAACTTTTGATCTGTCCACCAGTAATGGATTTTTAGCAATCATTTCTTTCATCTTACCAGCCAAATACTCATTGGCGTCTACTATATGCTGATGTTTCAATTCAACCCAATCGCGATCTAACAGATCCATTAATTTTGAAGTCTTCTCTTCTTTTTCACCCATTTCATTTTCTGCTGAGTAATGATAGACATCAAATTGATCAATGTCTTGATTCACGTCATACGCCATTGCTTGATATGAGAAATCATGCAATATGGGACTAAACGGATCTAAAGAACGTTCTGAAATTAATAATATAGCTCTAGGTCTTTCAGAAGGTGGAGGAAACTCTTGGTTATCACGGACATAGGCATCCAATGCCATTTGGAATTCTCTAGCTAGTTTTTCAGCTAATCTTGTTGAAGGAGCTATTTTAGCTGCATCCGGTGAAGCTTGCGCGTATCTTACAATGGGATATTCACCTGTGACAATACAAAGATTCAATAATGCTTGTATCGTTCTTTTGATGTTTTTTTCGATCAAGTCAATACAATTCTTGTTATAGAATATTTGTAAAGGTTTATCAATACTCAGTGTCTGGAAAAATTGCGTTTCTTTTGGCATAAACGCAATTTTGGCTTCTGATAGACTGGCAATGTATTGTTTAATATAACGTTTGGAGTTGAAAAAATTCAATACATGATCTTCCATACCTGGTAAAAACCTTATATGTGCTCTTCTATATTTAGGAGGCCTATTAGAGAAATCCGCATCCATACAGTTGATATTAAATTTAGTAGGTTGTAGTAAATAGATGGCATCCACAGTTGTTTGGCCTTTTCTCTTCCGCGAATCAATTCTATCAATACTAGTTACATGGTTTAACAAATCACTCGGTGATTCAAAAAGATAGTTAAACAACCGTTCAGTAAATTCATCAATAATTAAAAATTTAATATTATGAGTAGTTTCAATTTTACTCAGTGTGTTCAATAAATAATTCCGCTGGAGTTCTATCAGATCTGACATTGCAGCTTTTTAAATCTTAAAGTCTCAGTTCTATAATACAATTTAGCAAATGCAATGTCAACAGGTTGAATCAATAGTGCAATCACTTATGTAACCTGAATCTATGCAATAGTCAACAGGAGCCTCCCCACGGTAAGACACTTCTTATATAAATTAATCGTAACTGGATTTTTCATATTAAACGCGAACAAGAACAAAGTAGGGTTAGTTTTATAATTTTTTGTCGTTTAATTGTATTTTGAGGCTCTTTATTAGGTCATTTAACTAAGCCCTAGGGCTTAGTTAAAATTTGAAAAATTTTTATTGAAAAATATTGATTTTGCGAAGAGTTTGAGATGAGTTACTATGTAAAGATCAAGGTAAATAGATTAGATAAGAAGGTATTTCTAACGGTTTAACATTTCTAACTCATAATAAGTAAAGAATGCCAATTCACCCCGTCCAATCTGTAATTTCCAGCCAAAATGATACCGTTGTATACGCTATCATTAAGAACATGATCATTGTCTTGAAAAAGGAACAAGAAGCATATAAGGTGATTGGTAAGTGGATAGATACGTACGATAGGACTGATTCTATTAAAGTGAAAGTTAATAAGGAACAAGACAGACAGATTGCAGAAAATGCAAAGAAATTAAAGGATAATGAAGGAAACGTCGTTAAGGTACCTGTAAAGACTAATGAAGCTAAGGTTCCTACCCCAGGAGCCGGTGCTCCACAGATATATTCTTACGTCAGAAATTTGTTTCTTTCGAAGAATGAAGACAAATTGTTTGCATGCACTGATTCTGATAAAGCAGTTGTTATCTTCCATATTGATTTGTCAGATAAAGAAAACTGTTTACATCTAGTTAAAAGACAAACATTCCCAAAAAGACCAAATGCATTAACTGTTAGTGAAGATGAAAAAATTGTTGTTGTTGCAGATAAGTTTGGTGATGTTTACAAGATGGATGTTGAAGGCGAACCAATTGAAAAAGTTTCTGAAGAATTAGATCCAATATTGGGTCATGTTTCCATGCTTACTGACGTTCTATTCAAGAAAGGCTCTGATGGCAAGCAATATATCATCTCTACTGATAGAGATGAGCATATTAAAATCTCACATTTCCCACAAAGCTATATAGTTGATAAATGGTTATTTGGTCATAAAGAGTTTATTGCATCTATTGTTTCACCTGTGTGGAAGTCCAATTGGTTATTTAGTGCCGGTGGTGATGACTCTATCTTTTCATGGGATTGGGAGACAGGCAAAAATCTATCTAAGTTCAGTTACAAAGACCTGATTAAACCTTACTTAACAAATGAACATTTAGCTCCAGAAAGATTTCAGAATGAAGCAAATGATGTTATCGAATTTTGTGTCTCTAAGGTTGCTACATTAGACAATTTGCCATACTTAGCGTTTTTTGTTGAAGCTACAAAGGTATTGTTTATCTTAAAAGTAAATGAATCCGATGGCACTTTATCACTAAAGCAAAAGTTTGAGTTACAAGGAAATGTCATTTCTCTATCAGTTACAAAGAACCAGGAATTTGTTATAACTTTAGACAACCGTAGCTTGGGTAACAAAGATTTTGTTAAGTTTATCAAGTTCAGTGAAGAAAAAGACGAATTTTTTGTTAATGAAGAAGTTAGCAAACTATTTGATGAAGCTGTGGTTTCAAAATTAGTAACCGATGAAAACGCTGTTGTTGAGTCAAAGGATATTTATCCATTATATACAATTGCCACTTTGAAGAAGCATGGTGAGCATTACTCTTAGGTTGTATTTTTTTATAAAACGACTACAACGTCCTTGTATAATAGTATAATTTCAGTCATTCATTTAGTTTCATACGCAATAATATATTATTGAAATAGATTTTATATAGTCTCTATACGTAAGTATGTATCATTTGACGTATTATCTAAATGCTGCAAATTGAATACTTGTTCTTTCCAGGTTAGCACTAACAATTGGTTCCGTTTCTTTGATACATCTATCTAACCTATCTAAGTTGTTTTGGAAACAGTTCTGTAGACAAGCCGTTAAAGTTGCTTCAGTATCCTTTTCTAGTAAAGAACCCAACACTCTTTCAAAAAATTTAAGATCTACAGTTATCTGAAGCAAAGCATCGGACGATAAATTACCAACAAATGGTTTGAATGACTCAAATAGATATCTTGAGACAAAAATTTGAGTTTCTTTTATGATTCGGTTAATGAGTTGTGGCCCAATCCTAAAGCATTCACTGTGTACATTAATCAAAAGCATCAATGATTCAATAATGTAATCATTGATTCTGAAAGAATTTGAAGTGTAATTTGGCCAGTTTATTTGATGAAACTTCTCTTCAAGGATATCTCTTAGAGTAATCTTCAAATCAGAAAGATAATTACCAAAAATAGAAGATTCCATTTTACCTAATAGATTAAATATTTCCAATGGTTTGGATTTCAAATCCCACTCGAAGGAATCATCAAAATATTGTAAGACAGTTGGGAATGTATATTCTCTGATATATTGTAAGTTGGTTAAGGTCAAAATGGTGTGAGAATTCCTTGGATTATCTTTATCTTTAGCGGCGTTTTTCAATATTGCCTCAAGGACTGCCTCCATTGAGATAATTTGTTGAATTTCTATGCCGGTTAATGATTGTTTTGACGGGTAGCTAACCACTGATATACCATTAATGATGGGCAACTTTTCAAATGCAAATAGTAAATCTCTAGTTACTTTAATACTATACTGTTGCATTATTAGAACAATCTCCGGAAATTGGGTGACACCATATTCTACGGGCAACTTACTAATTCTGTTTGTAATTCTCTCACTAACTGTAGAATAAACTTCCCAATTCTCTATCTTGTAAAAGTTGGATATATCCCGTAACTTAGTTGATGAAATGGCACCAATGCAACGATCAACGGCCATCGAAGATAAATTTCTTGCAACTTCAACCGAATTGGAGCTAATACCTAATTGAGCTAACTCCGTAACAAATTTTAAAAATGGATCAAATATTAGTGGTAAATATCTCAAACAACTCAAGCCATTGGCCCTTGGAGGGACGAATCCATAATCCAAAGGTGACCCAGAATCTTTCCCATTTTTATTAGCCTTTATCACATTTGTTGTCTCTTTTAACCTTTCGGGTGTAAAAGTAGATAAGGATGACTGTGTAGATTGGAAAAAAAATGATAAATTGTTGAAGATTAGCTTAATGAAATTTTCACCTTTACTTCTTATTGATGTAACCTCATCTTCTCTCAACGTAAGAACCTTCTTGAAATTGTCAATGACTGTGATATCACCAATTAAAATATTATCCTTTTTTTTATCATTGATTATAATGCTTTGGTACGTACCATCCAAGAATTTTTCAATATGTTCCCATAATTCAATGAATTTTCTTGAAATGGAGCTTAATTCATTTATATATCTTAAAATAAGTAGCCACATTTCAACGATTATTGGAGAGTCGGTTAAACCATGATAGTTTGTTAGGATTGTCGAGTTACTAAAATCATTTATTCCATTAGTGGTACTTGCACTAGCGCGAGAATCGTAAAAGGAACTACTATTATGCTCGGTGGAACTATCTCGTTTATTGTTTAATGTACTGTCGTTCAGCTTTTGATAAATCATCGGTTGAAATAATTGATTTATCGATGAGTAGTATGATAATGTAACACCAGAGGCATCATCCTTTTCGTCAAGCGTTACTTTTAAGATCCTATCTTGTGCATTGACAATTTTAGTTAATAGATGGTTAGAAGTTTCGTGTAGCTGCTTTTCAAAATTTTCTGTTTTGAATTCAATCCATTTAATAATTGGATTTTCCTTAGTTTTTAAATCTAATAATTTGGAAATTGAAGGTAAAAATACTTCTTGAGATTCAACTTCTGCAAGATTTGAAGCCTTCAAAAGATTCTCCCAAGTTTGCGTTCTGTACGAGTCTATAATGTTTTCTACCTGTGACCAAATCATATCGATAACTTTTGGAACTGTTTCATCATTTTCATTACTGATTTTCTTTTGTTGATCGTTATCATTAGTAATAGATGTTGGACTATGGTACGATTTAAAACTATTATACAATTCTTGAGCCTTAGTGTACTCAAAAATCAAGTTTGTAAAATCTTTTTGATCCATGTACTTCCTTAGTATTTTAGGTAAATTAAAAAAATGTTTATTCTCCTCGATAAACCGTCTGGTCATTTTGTAGTTTGAAATTTTGGTTGCAGTATCCAACAATGGTTTCAATTTCAAGTTTGTAGCTCTGATTGACTCATCTACTTTTTCACCTAGTTGATTTACGTTTAAAGTACTGTTAGAGGAACCATTTTCTTCAGCTTCGTTAACGTTCTCAGAAAACTGATGATAAATCTTATCTAATCTATTTTTGATTTTAACATAATTTGTGAAGTTGTTTTGCACTAATGACTTCAAATCATAAGATTGTTCTTCAATGATTCTGTCTAAATTATTTAAGGAGACGTTTAAATCGTCAAATGAATCCTTGTTATGAATATCTCTCAAAAATCTCTTGACATTAAATTCCTTACTATTTATTAAATACTGTAAGCGATTGGTATCATTTGGAATACCTATTTTGTTCAGCAAAGGTAGCATCTTTTCGTTACTTAATGGATCCGTAACATATGTGTTATCATCATTTAACAATTGGGATACATCTTCGGCAGATGATTTCTTTTGCTGTGTCATTAAATCCTTGAGAACATCATATGAGTTGTCTGAGTCTAGGGGTGTGTTCTCCCATTTCGAGAGGTTATAAATGTGATTTGAATCGGCTTCCCATGAGGTATGTGGATCCAGTGTCTTAACATTGTAGAATTCCAGAAGACTATCTTCATCTAATGAAAACGCTGACATACTAATTGCAGTTGTTACTTATTTACTGTGCCCTGCCGTTTCAACCGTTGTGATATCGTACTTCTCTTGTACTGTTCTGTTCTGTTCTGTTCATTCCTTTGTTAAGGTAATCAACATTTTGAAATACTACTATGTAGCACCCATACACCACGTGTTAGAAAACTTAACTCAATTGATACGTTTGAACATGTATTAATGATGAGAATCTATTTAAGCAAGATGTGTCTGCAAATATCTTTTGGCTTTAGCCTACTAACAGTTGGTTTTCAATGTCTGTAGTTTAGAATCTATAACACCTGTAACTATTTAGTTTAGTTAATAATCTTCTGAAATGTTTTTGCTTTGGCGAAAAAGTGAAAAACAAATTGAACTTCACACTGAAGATGAAAACATGAAATGAAAGGTGTACTAAGATCAAGATAGTTTGAATAATATAGGGGTGCGATGAGTGATAAAGAGAATAGCAATATGGATTTAAGCACGAATGTACAAGAGGATGAAGAGATGGATGAGTTCAATGACAATGAAGAAGCGCCAGTTGATGTTTTCCCTAATCAAGAAAGTAGTAAGCCTGACAACGAAGAGGGAAGTGATGCTGGTAAGAAACGTATTGATAACGGAAGCAATAAATTATTTGAGATACCTGAGTTTACGAGGAAAGATAAGACGTTGGAAGAGATACTAGAGTTAATGGAGGATAATCCACCTATCATTCCAGATGCTGTTGTGGAGTATTATTTAAGGAAGAATGGTTTTGATTGTACCGATATTAGAGTCAAAAGGTTGCTGGCTCTTGCGACACAAAAATTTATAAGTGATATTGCTAATGATGCATATGAATATTCAAGAATAAGATCTACTGTTGCCGTCAATAATGCAAATAATGGGCAATCAAGAGCTCGACAGCTAATGTTAGGTCAACAGCAACCTGGTCAGCAACAAATTACTCAACAACAACAACAACAAAATGAAAAGGTTACTGCAAGCAAAGTCGTACTTACCGTTAATGATTTAAGTAGTGCCGTGCAAGAATATGGACTTAATATTGGACGTCCGGATTTTTACCGTTGAATGTATTATAGCAAAGATATATAATAGTATACATAATCTAATTCAGATACATATTGGGTAGTGGTATATGACTGTGTTAAACTGTTGATCAAAAAAAAAATTTTTTAAAGTGAATTGTCCATGGTTTTCTATAGAATTCTTTTTACAATGAGCGTGTTAAAAATCAAGGAACTACTGAATCCTTAATGAAATATATACATATATAGACTACTATAAAGGTTATAGATAAAAGGTTAACTATATCTGTGTAAGCAAAGAAAAAGTACTATAGTTATGGCAATTGATTATTCAAAGTGGGATAAGATTGAATTATCCGATGATTCAGATGTGGAAGTTCATCCAAACGTTGATAAGAAATCATTCATCAAATGGAAACAACAAAGTATTCATGAGACTAGAATGAAACGTAATCAAGATATCAAAAATTTAGAGACACAGGTTGATATGTACAGGAATTTGAATAAAAGGGTAGACAAAATTTTACTGAATTTTACTCAAGAAAACGGTAAATTAAGTACATTATCCAATTTATCAGAAATGGAAAAGTATTTGAATGAGAATTTTGATAAGATGGAAAAATCTAGTGGTGAAAATGTTGATCCAGATATTGCAACATATAATGAAATGGTTATTGATTTATTTGAACAATTAAAGAGAGATGCTGTTAAAGATAGCAAAGATCCAAACGATGGTACTGTTATAAAAGAATTGATCTTGAAACATAGAAACAAAATTGATAGCGTTACTGTTGAGGCAAAGAAGAAATTACAAGAATTATATCAAGAGAAGAACGCACATATTTCATCTGATGATATTCATACTGGATTTGATAGTGGGTTTATGAATAGGAAGGATGAAGCATTGAAAGCAGATGAACAAACAACAAAGATAAATAATGCTA
Source organism: Jamesozyma lodderae (assembly GCA_030571655.1). NCBI lineage: Eukaryota > Fungi > Ascomycota > Saccharomycetes > Saccharomycetales > Saccharomycetaceae > Jamesozyma > Jamesozyma lodderae. Next base: position 99,691 of record JAJLYF010000007.1, on the reverse strand, counting down.
TGGAATCAATTAAAATAGGAAATGATGGTAAAGATTTATTACCAAAAGATTTAGCTAAAAATGTTCCTTTACAATTTATTGAATATGAAGGTGAAGAGAATATGTTAAAATTAGCCCCAGCAACAGAGGAGTTTGGTATGAAGATACCATTTAATAACTATAAAAAAAGTGAACAATTTTTAATGAATAATATGCCAATAATTTCTGAACAACAAAAGGATGCATTAATGATGAAATCATTTGAATATCAAATTAATGATCCAAAGTCACCAATGACTTATCAAATTATTCACCAATCTGAAATGTTAAGTTATCTCCGTGAAATTTATGATTTGAAAAAGATACCATTTTTAAATGTTAAAGAGATGGAAGAAGTTATAAAAATGTTTTTCGAAAAAATTATATTTAATGCTAAAAATGTAAAGGGTAAAGAATCATTTTTAGAATCTGTTCAAACCAAATATGAACATGTTAAACAACGTTCAGAATTAATTAAATTAGAACAAAATGAAGAAGGTGGTAATGACGGCGACGACGGCGAAGTTGAAGGTGTTGAAACAATTCAGTTAAAATCATTAGATGATTCAACTAAATTAGAAGTGAATTTACCAAATTTTGAAAGCAAAGATGCAAATGAAATCAAAAAATGTGAAGCTTTTAATAAGTTACCAAAGGATATGCAAGAAGCATTAAAAACGCAGGATTTAGATAATGTCAATAAAGTATTTGAAAGTATACCAATTGTTGAAGCAGAAGAAATTTTAGAATTGTTTAATGATGCTGAAATTATTGGTATTAAAGCGCTGTTAGAAAATGAAGACGATTTTAATCAAATTAAACAGGAATATAACGAACAAAATAAGATTGAAGAAGAACAAGATGATGTTGATGATGAAGTTACAAATACAGCAGATATAGTTGATTAAATCTATAAAAAAAAATATGTTATTGTTTATGCGACAATTATGCTTATAAGTACAAATTTTTTTATATATATGTTAAAACTAAATCATGATTTTAAACTCAATAATAACGAGGCGGCACTAGAATCCTCTGTAGCAAGATTTTTATTCTGAAAAGAAGGATCATCATTCTGAATGATAATAGGTAATGGATTTGAATTATTTCTTAACGAAGCAGCTCCAATTGAAGCCCAGTCTTCTTCATCTGTATCCGAATAAGTTAACGCGTTGTCGCTAGTGGCGGTCGCCGTGGCGCCAACTGCCGAAGTTATAAGAGTTGATCTTATAGATGATTCCTTTTGAACAGAAAAGGAAGGTCTTCTTGAATTTTCATCATTAGATATATCCTGTTGTAGTTGTTGTTGTTGTTGTTGTTCTAATTTTGTATTTATTGTGAATACAGGTGGGGTATGCGTTGAATATTTTGGATCTTTAAAAATGATTTTATGATGACTTGAGCGACGTCTAGTATTAGTATTAGTAGTTGAATTAGTGGTTGTATTAGTATTTAGTAAATTTTTATTTTTCAAAATTGGTCTAATTTTTTGTGCTAATAATTCATGTTCTAATGTAGTATGATCTTCTTCATCTGAAGAAGATGATGATGACGCCGATGAAGACGCCGATAATAAAACTGTTGACTGTCTTCTTTCAAAGGAGAAAGTACTGCTACTATTGTTATCATTAGAAGAATAAGAATTTAACCTTGATCTTGTATTTTTCAATTTTTTTTTAACGATAGATTGTCTTCTTGAGTTAGATGATTTTTGTTTAATAGGTAAATTATGAATTTCTTCATCGTCTTCATCTGAATCCAGTACATTTTCATCGATATAATTAGTATAATTTAATGGTTTTTTCAATTTCAATGACGCGGCGGCCGACGCGGCCGACGTCGTTGTGGTTGTTGTTGCTGCTGCTGTCATTGTCGCTGTCGTTGTGATATCTTTAAACGTTGAATTTAATTTATTAATTAATGGACGTTGAGTTTCGAATTCTTCCTTTGAACTTACTTTAATAACAGACCATTGACCCCAACCAATTTTTTTGAATAGATATAAATTTTTAGAGTCACCTAATTCCATGGCGTTCATAATTAAACGTCTCTGTTTTGAAGTTGAAAGATTTTGAAAACATGGAATATCTGTTGCAAGATGTGCCGTTATATGTCTTATTGCAATAGGTCCATTTTCTAATAATAAAGAGGATAATTTTTCCGGAGTTACCATTTGAGCAGCTGCCAGTCCAGCTGGAGATGAAGTGGAAATTTGTGTGTTTGTCTTCTCTTGCATTATGATATGTGTATGTGAGTATGTTGTTGTTTTTAGTATATTACTTTTGTGCCAGAGATAGAAACAAGATATGTTTTTACGTTCTTACTTATATATATATATATATGGTGTTAATCATCAACCTAGTAAATGACTCAAGAGGCTACGCTACGTATGGAGCACGAGATTGATTAATTTTATTGAAAATTATTTTACCACGAGAGAGATTATTGTCGTCATTACCACAGAGAAATACCGGTACAACCACCAATAAAGAGCGTTAAACTAACCTCAAGGTGTTAAATCGCAACGTTACAAAGAGAAAAGGAGAGCGGAGAGACAGACAGAGAGGAGTTTTAATAAAGAAGTGTGAAAGTGTGTTTTATTCTATTGACGTATCTGGTCATACTTAAGGTACGCAGGGAAATGCATAAAAGATAAAACTCTTTTTAGTAAATAACGTTTTGCGTTAAAAAATTCTGCAGCGCGTGATTTGATTTTTCCGTGAAATTTTTAAGGGGCTTAAATGGAAAAACGCGTCGTTCGGCGTGATGTTGGAAAATGGAAAAAAAACGCGCGTGCTGTGAAACTCTCAGAACGGCTACAGTACCATTATATTCACCGACGCACTGGGGCTAGGCGGGGCTCTACAGTAAGACTTGGAACGAAAACCCTCTCTAGTAATATCTCCTCTCCTCTAATCTGTTTAGAAACCCTCAGCCTAGCTCGGTCTAACGATCCCCTAAACCCCTTTCTTCCTCTCACAGATTTTTTTTTTTCACTTCTTTTTCCATTCAGTCACCAACTGTTAAGTTGATTATTCTCATATAACAATCTCCATTGAGTTGAAATTTTTATGGTTTAGTATTTTCCCTACACACTTTTCTTAGTAACTATGAGAAATTTTTCACCCATCTTGTATCTTTTTTTTTTTTGGTCGTTCTCTCTTTCTCTCTTTTTCATTCTTTCTTTGTTTTATAAAAAATACTTAGTATGAAATAAGGACCTTCTTTCTTTATATTTTAATTTCCACTATCTAAAAAAACTTTTTGAAGGAACTGTAGAAGTATATAACACCAATTCATATTTTTAGAAAATAATGTCTAACCCATTCGATTTATTAGGTAACGACGTCGAAGACCCAAACCAAGTCGTCGTTCCACCAAAGGAATTAGTCAGAAAGACAACTTCTTCAAAGAAGGCTGACGTTCCACCTCCATCTGCTAACCCAGCTAGAGCAAACAAAAACAGACCAAGACCATCTGGTAACGACGGTGCTATCAAGGATAAATCTGCTGGTAGATCCAAGAACAGATCAAGAGACGTTCCAGCTTCTGCTAAGGATAAAAAGGTTAACAACAGAAAGAAGACTGACCGTCACTCAAGAACCGGTAAAGTTGACACTCAAAAGAAGGTTAACCAAGGTTGGGGTGATAACAAAAAGGAATTGGACACTGAAACCGCCGCTGAAAACGATGCTGAATCAGAAATCGCTGCTGATAAAGAAGTTGCTACCGAAGATGCTTCTGACAAGAAAATTTCTTTACAAGCTTACTTAGAATCTCAAGCTCCAGTTGCCGTTGAAACTGAAACCAAAACCATCACTTTAAACAAATTAGAAAACGCTGAATTATTTGTTAAAGAACAAGAAGTTTACGTTCCAGCTACTAAAGTCAAGTCTGTTAAATCCAAACAATTAAAGACTAAAAACTTCTTAGATTTCGATGCTACTTTCTCTGATTCTTTACCAAAGTCTAACAACAACAACAAGAGAGGTGGTAACAGAAACTTCGATAACAGATCTAACAACAACAACAGACGTGGTGGTAGAAACCAAAAGAAGTCCCCAGAAAATGCTGTTCAAAAGAACAACAAGATCGATACTTCTAACTTACCTTCTTTGGCTTAATTTTATTTTCTCTGAATTGGGACTAAAAAATATATATATGATCTGTTTAAATCGAAACAAAAAAACAAACAAATTCAAAAAATTTTACATTACATTTTAATTCTATATAAAACATCTCTACAATGTGTCATATTTGTTTATTTAGAACTATTATATAAAATATACTTATTTAATGTTTATCTTTTATATTTATCTATATATATTTATATATATCGAATGGATTACAACATCAAAAAAAAAAAAAAAAAAAAAAAACCTTTCCAAAAAAATTGAATTACTAATGAATATAAATTTTTACTTAATGTTTAAATCGACTTTTAATGTGTAAGTAACCACGAATGATAATGTAATAAATAATACACCATACTGAATCATGAAAAATATTGACAAACAATCCATTTGTCTATGTGAGCCTTCAATTGGCGTATAAAATGCAGTGAAATAAATCTGTGCTGTCGCACTTGGCATCGACCATGTCAAAATCATAACAAATTTACTAACCTCATTATCTAACCAATGCATTTTGTATAATTTGTTTGCCCATAAAACTCCAATAATTGGAATAATTACTAATCTGAATATTGTTAAAAGTAATACTGTCCGAATAAAACCCTTAGGAATTGATCCAATCTCTAATCTTGCTAATGTTCCTCCTAACATTAATAACCCAAGGGGAACACAAGCATTACCAATGTAACCAGTAAAATCCATCAGAAAATTTAATACAGGTTCGTTATCTGGTGCTTTGTGAACATGAACATATGTACTCACAAAACATGCTTTTACCCATGGAATTAATGCACAAATAATTCCTAATAAGGCTCCTAATGATGCCGGTCTTAGAAAATTTATCAAAAAATAAACTAACCATTCCAAATGATATTTCGAAATAAACTTGGAAATTTTTAGTTTGAATTTATAGTATGCAGCCGGTAATTTTTTTTGTTCTCTATTAGTTGATGTAGGTGTTAATGAACCTGCTCCAAACTTCTCTTCATCATCATCAACAGGTACTATGTCACCTGTTTTTTCTTCACTAAAGACATTACTTTCACCAATTGCTTCCGTTAACGTCAATGGACGTTTAAGATTCAATTCACCTGTTTTTAATTTATCAGCAACGCTATACTCTGCTATGACATCTCTAGCTGAAGGTCTTCTATATTTACTTTTCATTTCTCGTCTCCTCGATATACTTTTTTTCAATTCCTCCATATCATCAATATCATATCTTTTATGCCAAAGTTGATGTTTATTCCCTGATTTAATTGCAGTAGGACATGATGCTACGGAATATGTTTTATACACATATTCATTTCCAGTAGGTTTAGCTCCAGATTCAACACTACTTGCCCCGACTGTCTCAATAAACGGCATACTCTTTCCTTCATTACGACTATTGTGAAACTCTAATGGTTGGCTACCACTGTACCTTCTATGTTGCATTTGCGTAGTAGACTCTGTACGAGTAGGAACCGAATCATTATCACTTAAAATTGCATTGCTATCAATACTACTCATTTCATATACTGAGCCATTTTCAAGTGAGCCATTGTTGACATAAATATGTAGTTGTTGCTCTTGCTTGGTATCGACATCATCGTCACTGTTCCTGCTTTCAGTTTCGGCTTCCTCTTCCTCTTGATTGTCAGTATCTTTAAAATCCAGACCTACTATTCTCCACATACCAAAATTCATCATTAAAAAACTCTGCGTAAACAAAAAAATGCATGAATAAGCTACACCTTTATTAGCTTGCTCTGCATTAAACACTGATCCGTTACCCATACTTTGTACATATGCAATGGGTAAATCAGAAATGTTTGGGAACATACCGGCAAAGACTAGACCCCAGAACCATTTCTTCGGTACAGGAGTTACGAATTTTGTTATCAACGAGCAGGTACCACCAACACAGAAAAGAATTAATGCAGAAAGTATGATAACACCGATCTCTTTTATATCTCGCCATGAGATATTACTCACAATTTTATTAAAAGTCAAACAAGGTAGAATTGCATTTACCACCATATTTGAAATACCTCTTGAGGTCTCCATAGAGACAATATTGTAAAGGGCAAGTAGATACCCCACAAATATGATAGCATATATTTTAAGGATGGGCTTCAAAGCTATGTAAATTGCTGCACCGACGTCTACTGACATGATGCTTTTTTTTTCCTTTGCTATTTATTTTGATTCCAATCTATCCTAAAACCTGAGGATGTGACTTCATGTAGTGATATTAATATGGTCTTTGTGATGTATTACCTCTTTTAATTTCTAATATGTTCTTTTCTCTTTCCTTTTGATAGAAAATTTTCTATGTAAATTAAAAAACGAACAAAACTTTATTAAAGTTTTTTTTAGACAAGACACTGTTTTGCGCCGCATATTCAAAATTAATAACGAATTGAAAAAACTTTTAGAAAATAAATATATATATATGAAAAAAAATGTATATAAATTGTTTTTAGTCTATTTATTTGAAATGAAAATTTACTTTTTCTTTGCGTTTAAGAATTGAGTCTCTACAGCGTTAATAATGGAAGGAACAATATCAGCATTTGCCAAAGTAGATAAATCACCTAATCGATCAGCTTCATTACAAGCAACTTTTCTTAAAATTCTTCTCATAATTTTACCAGATCTTGTCTTTGGTAAATCTCTTACAAGAACAACGGTCTTTGGAGCAGCAAAAGGACCAATTTCACCTCTAACTTGTAAAACTAACTCACGACGTAATTCATCAGGAGATGCCTCACTTTCAGTTAAATCGGTTGCTTGTTTTTTCAATTGTACGAATGCGATAACAGATTGACCTGTTAATTCATCTGGAATACCAATAACAGCAGATTCAGAAACAGCATCGTTATTGGCCAAAGAGGCTTCAATTTCGGCAGTAGATAATCTATGACCAGAAACATTAACAACGTCATCAACTCTACCTCTAATCCAATAATAACCATCATGATCTCTACCGGCACCATCACCTGTGAAATAATAACCTGGGTATGGTTTCATGTATGTATTAATATAATGTTGATGATTGTTCCATATAGATCTTGCCATTGATGGCCATGGAGATTTAACAGCTAGAACACCTTCGACATCATTTTCAGGTAATTCAATACCTGTGACTGGATCTATGATAACTGCGTTAACACCAAAGAATGGTACAGATGCAGAACCAGGTTTAGTTGGAACAGCACCAGCTAAAGGAGCAATTAAATGAGAACCTGATTCGGTTTGCCACATTGTGTCACAAATGACACAATTATTATTACCAATTTTTTCATGATACCATTCCCATAATTCTGGTGAAATTGGTTCACCGACAGAACCCAAGACACGTAATGAAGAGATATCGTATTTAGAGATTTCTGGTTCACCAACACGTTTAATTAATCTTAATGCAGTTGGAGCGACATAAAAATGAGTAGCTTTATGACGTTCAATAATTCTCCAATATCTACCATAATCTGGATAAGCAGGAGTCGATTCAAAGATAATTGAAGTAGTACCTAATACCAAAGGACCATAAAGAGCATAAGTATGACCAGTAATCCAACCAACATCACCTGCGGTAAACAATACATCTTCTGGATGAATATCAAAGACGTATCTAGTTGTTAATGCAGCACCTAATAAGTAACCACCTGTACTATGAACAACACCTTTTGGAGAACCAGTAGAACCTGAAGTATATAATAAAAATAAAGGATCTTCTGAATTACAAGAAGTTGGTGGTAAATAACCTCTTTGTTTACAAGCTTCTTCATGCCACCAAAAATCTCTACCAGCTTTCATTGGAATACCTTCTGTACCAGTTCTTTGAAAGACTAAAATATGTGAAACTGAATCTACGCCATTTAAACCTTCATCTACGATTTTTTTAGTATTAATAGTTTTACCACCTCTTTTACCTTCATCACAAGTAATAACTACTTTACAACCGGCATCAACGACACGATCTTTTAAAGAACCTGAAGAGAAACCAGCAAAGATAACTGAATGGATGGCACCAATACGAGCAATAGCTAACATTGCAACTACAGCAGCAGGAATCATTGGTAAATATACAGCAACGGTATCACCTTTTTGAACACCCCAACTTTTCAATACACCTGCAATTTGAGAAACTTCTCTTAATAATTCACCGTAAGTAATAATTTTATTATCAGCTTCATCATCAGCTTCATAAATAAGGGCGGGTTTATCTGGATTAGCAAAAGCATGTCTATCAACACAATTATAAGAAGCATTTAATTCACCATTTAAAAACCAAGCTACATCCCCATCTTCTAAAGTACCAGATTGTACTTTAGTAAATGGTCTATCCCAATGAAGACTTTCATTAGCCATTTTACTGAAAAATGTTTCAGGGTCATTAATTGATTGGGCATACATCGCTTTGTACGTTTCCATATCAGCGATATAACTTGGACCTGGTTGAGATTTATAAAAATGTTCAGGAGCCTGACGAGCTTTAATTAGATGTGCTTCATGGACAGTTTGATGTTCTTTAGCGGTCATTGGATGAATATATATGATTGTATAATTATTAGCAGGTTAGGTTGATAATATCAGTAAATAAAAAAATAGCCCAAAAGAATAAAAAGGAAAAAGAAAAAAAAAATCAGGGCAAGCTAATTGACGTTAGGTTTATATATATATAATAATAAATATAATATATTATATATTAGGTATATTACATATATATATAAACTAATATGTATACAATAATAAAAGCATGATCGATAACAGTGTACTGTAACTGTTGCCTAGTATGAAAATTCAGGCAGTGCTACAGCGAAAAAACATTGAAAATCCGTTTCGTTCGTTATTTTTTACGAGCATGTGAAAAATCGGCGATAAAGGATTTATTTTTTTTTCGTTTTTTTCTTTGGAAATTTCGGAACTTTTTTTTACTTCGCGTTCGTCCGGGCGACCTTTTATTCAACAAAAAATGACAAGCGGTTCCGGCTAGACGGAGTGCCGATATCTCGGTTTTATATTTAAGTTAATTTAATTTTTGTTTTATATTTCATTTTATACAGTTTTTGACTCGGCGGTTATTTATTTTTGATTAAGATACAGCTCGCCAACTCTTGCCAAAAACATCTTAACTGCGTATCTCAAATCAGTTGGAACACTCTTATCCAATATTTGAATCACTAACCCATACATGTCCGCACAGTATAATTTAAAGTCATCATCATCTAATTCATAGTAACCTTGTAATATCTCTACAATAACAGGTCTCCACGAATTTATACTACGTTCCATTGTACGGTCATCTAGAGAAACGTAAGCAGTAACCACACTTGTACAGATGTTGATTAATCTGTTAATTAAACCATTTTTCTCATTTTCATTACTATCATCATCAAAGTATAATTTAAACATGATATCAATTAATACTGCTGCGGCACTTGTCTCTTGTTTTAATAAGTTTGGTATCTTATCAACAACCCGTGCCTCCACCAATCTGGTTCTTAACCCGTAATCTGCATTGAAATCACGTGAAAATTCGTAGGATTTTTCTAATAATTCTGTCATCTTTATTGATTGTGTGTATGGAATTTCACGTGTAAAATTTTCATTCTCAAATAATTCACTTAATAGTTCAATCATTAATAATTGTAAAACACATTTAACAACAATCGAATTCTTAATACTAATACGGTGTCTTATCTCTTCATTACTCTTCGTAATTGGTTTCTTAACGACTATTTTATCATCCCTTTCAACTTCTTCATTTAAATCATCCCCAACATCCTCACTTCCTTCTTCATCATGAGCTCTTTGAACATCATTGTTTGTATTACTTTCTGTGTTATTACTTAAACTAACAGATGGTTTTCTTCCTTGTTTTAATGGATCATAATCAAATAATTCTGTTGCTGTCGTTAGATCAAATAATCTTTCAAAGACTGTACCAATCTTTTGCCAATGTTCATCATTTAATTTAGTGACATTTTGTAAAATTAATTGTTGTAAACATGATCTACCAATTCTGGCTATTGTATCATTCTCTTGACAAATACATGAAACTAATAAATCCAAAAATCCATCAAGCATCTTATTCAATGAATCAAAATAATGTGTAAATAATGCAATTAAGTTTCTCAATGCTTGAATTAATGTGGTTGATAACCATACACTTAAATCATCGTGACTATTGAATTGATTAACTTCCCAATGTTTCGATAAAACTCCAAATATAGGAAATAGTAATTTATTACAAATTTTTTCCCAAAATTCATCATCAAATTCACCACCATATGCAACTAATGCATCAAACATATAATTTAACGCACGTGAACGTACTTCAAGATCCTCCGCGGTCATGATTGTTTCATTAAAACAATATAACATAGGAAACCAAACATCTTGGAAAATATCTTTACCACGTAATAATGATGTCTTATTATCCATATTTTCCTTATCAAAACAAATATCTGCAATCTTTTCAGTTATTTTCTTCAACGATTCTAATGCATGTAATGAAGCTTTTTGAAATTTCTTGTTTTTAGTTATCTCTTTAAAGACACCAACTAATTCAAAAAACGCATTATCCTGACTGAAAACACTTTCAAAATTATTACCAACAATATCTCTACTGACTAATGTTTGTGTCTTTATAACAATATTTTCATCATTTGATGCCGCTGTATATTGTAAAGATTCTAAAATTGGTTTCCAACCTGATTTGATTCTTTCCGATTTAGTTAAGATGAAATTACGGAAACATTCAAGAATCATCTCTTGAACCTCTGTATTACGAGTATTTTGTATAGTATATTCAAATGGTTTCAAAAAATCATGTTGAAATTCAAAACCAGTTAATTCTTCAATATCTAAAAATCTCATTGATAATTGACGTAATGAATCAATTGCAAAAAATACAACAGCTAAATTAGAATTGGTAGCAATCTTATTAAATGCGTTACCCATGACAGCCCATAATGGTGTCCATTCTAATCTAATACGATCCATATTATAGTAACAAACATCAATCATTTTTTGTAATGAAAACATTCTTGGTGTGGAGGCATGTTGTGACGATTCAATTTCTTCTAATGAAACATCAGTTAATGCCTTAATAAAATCAACAATAGCTGAACCATTTAAATCAGAACTTTTTGTAAAAATATTATCCATTAGTACAACTAATTCACTAGATGAAATAAATTTAGACATTTCAGGTGATAAAGTTTGATTGTAATGTTTCTCTTGAGCAATTTCCATTGGTGTGGCTTTTTTACTCCAAATGTCAAAAAAATATGGAGTAGCTGTTGATTTCATTGAATCAAATGATGTTCTTGGATTAGCAAAACGAGCTTTTGCAACATCTGGTACCGTTTCTCTATCGATACCCTTAGAGATTAATTGTAATCTCTCCATTTGAGAAACCACTAACAATACATCCTTCCATGAATCCTTAATAAAATTACCTTCAGATAAAGCAACTTCTAATAAATCAATCATAGCATTAACGTTCTTTATCTTAATTTCTTCCAAATTTTGTAAATTACAAAATTGAACAAAGGCACCAATAAATGATTTTCTGGCGTCATCAATTCCAAAGATTGCAGAAATCTTGATAGAAATTTTCAAACCTTCTAAACATTTATTAGCAGTCTCTAAGTCATCATAATCTTTGAATGGTGGTGTTAAAGCAGCTAGAAACGACATCCAAAGAGTTTCGAAAATAGATTTCACATGTTCTACATGAGACGCAGCATAGTATATATCAATTTCTGATTTGCCTTTGGATCTACTTAGATTTTTAAACACTAATTCAGTCTTGGATGAAATTTCTTTTGAAACTTGTAAATAAGCTTCTCTGACTAAATCTCTAGAACTGAAAAAGTTAAATGCAGATTGCTGTTGTTGATGACCTTGAACTAAATTATTGTCATCTGATAGCATTGCTTGATGTTGTTCAGATTGTAATTTAATCTCGTTGTTAGCTATTTCGTCAAATAGTCCTACTAAAAATTCTTTTGGTAAATCGTTACCGTTATCAATGCCTTCATTGTTTTCCAAAAATTCTTGTAATGTCATCTTACGTTTGATTTGCGAGGAGTGTAAGTCGGTATTTAACATAATTAATGAATATGATAAAACATAAGCTGTGTCTGCTTTAGAGAAAACACCTGGATTTTGTTCAACAAATCTTTCAGCAAATTTTAACATGAATCTATCAATTTTTTGGCCTTCACCCGGTAGTCTGAAACTTTGTAAAAAGTCACGGAGAGCATCAACAATAGATAACCCAGTAAAATCAAATTCATCAACAAATGCATGCATAATAGCAATATTTTTCTCGTCCCCTTCTCCCAAGTAGTCACCAATAGCTGCCTTATCCAAACCGTCAGTGGCTAAGATCCATTTAGCAATTGATTCTGGTGAGTCGTCCTTAAGGAAACCTTTGGTAATTAAAACTGGAATAGATTTCTTAGGTTTGTTATTAAAAATAGCTACACAGTCAGATAACTGGGTCTTGCGTTGTTTCAAGTTTTCAAATTGTGTTGGATCATCAATCTCTTGTGATTGATTAAGCATGGACTTAGATTCATCATCGTTGATAAAACTTTGGTTTGTATTTTTATCATTGAAGTTTGACGATACAGATAAAGAATTTTCAGATTGAGGTAGATTTGTGCCTATTGTACCTTTTACTATATTATTGGCTGGGTTTAGTGCTTTATGAGCCCATGAACTTAATGATCTTAATATGGAAACAATACAGTTCAAAGATGTCAATTTCAGTGCAAATTCAACTGGGAATGCCAAGGTTGACTGACTAGAATCTGAACTAGATGATAAGTTTGATGTAGTTAATAATGGTAGTTGATTGAAATTAAAGGTGGATAATGGTTTTGATAGTTGATCTAGATAATATGATCTTTGAGTTGGTGTAACTTCAACTCTGGTTAAAGCCAACCTGGTTAAATAATCAACCATGATTTCCATAATGTTTGGCATGCCTGGATTACAGTCATAATTTAAGTAAAATTCAATCAAAGCTCTTGGATCATTACAAATTCTTTGAATAACACTCAAGAAGTATCTTTTTTGTTGAGATGTTGATGTCTTCAATTCAGAAATTGGGAAGTAAATTTCGGTTAAAAACACAGGAATTTCTCTCATTAATTCAGCTCTTAAATTGGCAATCATTAACCACATAATCTCTAGGGTTATTTCAAAAACAGGTGAAATTGGTGAGGCAGCGTTACGAGATAATGATAAACATAAATATTGTCTGATGGAGTCCATTAAGGTAATGTGTTCTTTACCAGGTAAATATGTAGTTTGTGATAGGAAAATATCAATATGATCTTTGATTATGGAGTAAATGATGTGTAAAGAAAGTAATTTTGATCTAACAGCATGGGATCTCATATCTAGTTCAGCATCTAATGGCTTAGCACAAATTTTGGCCATTGCCCTGAAAACAAGGAAGGCGTCTTTGATAATTAAATCTTGATTAGAAGAGATTCTATCGGTCTCGTCTCCCGTATCATATGCGTCAACTTTGCTTTCCTCGTCGTCATTTAGATTTTCCATAATTTCTAATGTTATAGGACCAGTTCGCGCACCTTCTGTAGAGTTAGTCTTTGTACTGATTGGCGATAGTACCTTCTTGGAATTATTATTTGATTCACTGTAAGGGGTCTGCTTTTTTAAATCTATTTTATCATAAACAGAACCAACAATTTGGGTTAAAGTTGCCTGCGCAATACCTTGATTAGATGCATTTAAGGAGAAAACAAAGATATTATAAATTGTTCTGATAGCTTTTAGAAGAGATGCACCGTGACATAAAGAATTAGAATCCTCTACAAGAATACAACTTGATAAAGATCTAATGATTTGTAATTCAACTCTTTCATCGGTACCTTCTCCTTGAAAACAATCAGCAATTGTATCAATTGCTGCATCAATTAATTTTTGCTTTGGAGGGGGCGTTATTCCATCGTTGCTTGCATCGATTTCTTGATCATTAGAAGCCATTGAATCAGGTGGGTTAACTAATATGGCTTCATCAAGAGCTCGAAAAGAAAATAGCTTTGATAAACAATCTAAAAGTTTATTCTGGATACGAGAAGATTTAGTCCTACAACCTGCTCTTAATGCCTCAAAGATTAAGATAGAATCTAAATCTGGTGATGCGTTAGTAGAATGAGCAAGGCTCTCTTGAATTTTGGTAATGGTCCTCTCGATTATCTTGTGGGTATTTGGATGCTTTTTAATTTCTTTTTCATCTATTATGCCTTCTAAAATAGACTTTACCAAAGTTAATGTAGACCTAGCATTTTTAGAGATCGTTGCCGATATTGTTGAGGTATTTCTGGTATGGCTTACATTAAGATGCGAAACCTCATCTTGAGCTTGTGTATCATTGACTTCTGGTTCTTTATTTTCTTGTACTTCTTCACGGTCTTCAGAATCCTGTACAATATTAATTTCAGTTTCATTCATCCCTTCTTGCTCTTCTTGCTCTTCTTGCTCTTCTTGCTCTTCTTCTTCTTCTTCCTCTTCTACTTCTTCTTCATTAAAATGTCCTTCTTGGTTAGAATCTTCGATTTCGTGATTGGAAAAAGTCTCAGAATCCAATGTTACAGAGGTAATACTCTCCTGTGCAGCATTTTCTGCAGAGATCTCTTGTTCTGACATCAATAAATTATCTATTATTTTATTTCCTTCAGGATCTATAATATACAACTAATTGAAACTTTTCTTACCTAATCTGATCTATAAATTGAGTGTAATCTGAGCAAATCAAAATTTCCTTAAAATAATGCTAGAAGTAGAGAAAAATGTCAAATTACAATGAGATTTTTCAAAATAGAGGGTACATAATATTTTACTTTCAATCATTCGACTTTCTTACTATTTGATTGCATCAAGAAGTTAATTCTCGGCTTGCGGGCGGTCTTAGGTAGACCAACTTACCGAATCAGCAAATCCTTGTTTACACTGGAATTTTTTGTCAAAAATGAGGCTGGGTAAAAGTTGAACACGTCAAACAAAAAAACGAATAACAATAGAGTAAGAAAGAATAACTGGTTACTTCCGCTACAATAATAACTGCAACCATTAAAGCAACCCAAAAAAAAAGTAACAATGTACTAACAGAATCCTGGAAGGTCATTGAAATAAGCAAAAAGATTAGGTCGTACCCGGATTCGAACCGGGGTTGGTCGGATCAAAACCGACAGTGATAACCACTACACTATACAACCGTAATTTCTTGTTTTTTTAAAAAACTTTAGATCTTCTTGTTGTTCAGACGTTATTTGTGATCTCTATGTTTTAGTTCTAAAATTAAGAGACGTTTATGGGTCTTGTATTTTAGTATAACCAGCTAAATATATTTCCGCCATTCAATATTAGGAATATTCGTTATTGCTCAAACTTTTTTTTATCCAACATGGACCGTTAGGCTATTTAATTGTGATTAAGAGATCTTATTGGCATTTACATTTACTGACGTGAAACGCTAGGTAAACCCAACATATCCACATGAAAACCTGTGGTATTATCAAGGTGGGGAGGTAGTAGTAATTTTGAAGTTCCATAATATCTTCTTTGGTTAAAACTACCTCTGATTATTCAAAGAAGACCTAAACACTTACAAAAATTGTTAAAATTTTGCTGATGTACTTATTGCGATAGTATTAGTCTGGACTCCCTTACATCTGAGAACAAAAAATTCTTGGCTTTTAAGCTGCTTAACAAGCCTAACCTTTCTTTTAATATATTTATTTGATTCCTCGACATATTATTTAGACAATCAATTCTGACACAATATCCTTTTTAGCAACATTAGCTGAAACAGACTTTCACAGTACATGAATAACATAACTTTGTAACTGACCATTCAAGTAAAAGTGGTCAGTGCATATCTTTTATATATTGTTTATACTCCCGTACTTTTCTGATATGAACTTATTTGAATTATTGAACATGTGCTTTAAATTATGTCTTACAGCTTATTCAAGTATGTCAAAACAATGTAATTAGCACTAAATTTTTTCTTGCTTTTTCTTTTATAGTAACTGTTAAATTCATTTCAACACTTTTGCAATTAGGATTACAATTTTTTTAAGAATGTTCATGTTTTGTAGTTTTAAACTTGAATTAATTTAAAAATTTCTTGAATAGCATATAAACAAAAGAAAATGAATTATCAACTCCACAAGGTAAGAGTATTCCTCAAAAATCCCATTTCACCATTATTACACAGCTTTCTGAATACACCTCAAAGATAATTGTACAAAACTGTCCCTAATAAATCATGGTACCAACTAATTTACATGAAGAATTTCCTTTTGAAACATCATACAAACCCTTCTTTGAAGTCTTGAGTACCACACAATATAGTACTACATTGGTTATGGCAATAATATGTCCTGGAATTGCCAAGTGTGTTCCATCTATATATACCACCCATAGCAAACTCACTCTGTGATACAGAGTAGTAATTTATTGGTTTAACAAAACCAACTTAAAGTTTACTTTTGAAGTGCAATTGTATTATGCACAAAAAGGAAATATGAAACGACAAGATTTAGACTGTCATTGCCTGACGTAGCAGAGATTTGGCCAAGTTTATTCTACCGTCATGTACAGTCCATTCACGTACACTAACTCAAACTTCCAACAATTTGTCAGCAACTTCAACTTCGATCACAGTGTTTGAACAATTCTCCCTCACTAACTGTGCCACTGACATTCGCAGCTCTTTTAACGTCGTCGACACCTTCCAGAAGATTCCGGACTGAAAAATAAAACGAGCGACTCTTCAACACCGAACAGAAAAGAACTAAAAAACAGTTCAGATGAAATAATTTTAAGGGGGAGTCGGACACTGCATCAGGCAAAGATGTTTCGATTACACAAGCAATTACAATGGTATCTCTCCTTCTTTTAAAAAAAAAGCTATATAAACCAGGGGCGTTCGACACTTCCAGGTTTTAACATCTACTTGCAATATCTACGAAAATCTCTTGTTTGTAAGATTCATAAAACCACATAGATCTAAGTAACCACAGATATTAAAAAAAACATAGCAAAAATTACACTTTTAAACATGAGTTTCTACCAACCAAATTTATCTTTATACGATGTTTTGAACGCATTGAACGCCGGTAATCAACCACAACCACGTCAGAGACATAGAGGTCATCATCATCACCATCAAGTTCCTGTTGGCCGCTTCCAAATTCCACCAGACCCATTCCAATCTACGTATGGAGCAGGTTTACCAGGATATTATAGAATGCCAGGACAAGGCTACTATTACAGCCCTCAGTACGGGTACGCAGATGAGGAAGAGGAAGAAGAAGAAGAAGAACACCAACAAGGAGAGGACAACGATCAAGAAATGACTGATGATTATTCCCAACCATCTTATTACCATGATGAAAGAACCAGAGATTCAACCGATCGTCAAGATTATTTGAATGACCTTTTAAGTGCATTGCTAGGTGGTGCTCCAACTAATCTCCGTCAACAACCCCAAGAACAAGAAACATTGAAGGAAAAGAAAGAAGAACCAAGCCAGAAAGAAGAAACGAAGCCTGCAGATGCAGAAAAAGATATCAAAGCACCCGTTCCTGAATCATCTTCTGTACGTAGAACGTCTTCGCATGCTCATTTACAAGCACCAACTCCAATTCCAGATCCATTGCAAATATCCAAGCCAGAGACAAGATTGGATTTACCTTTCTCTCCAGAGGTAAATGTCTATGATTTAGCCGATCATTACGTTGTCGTATTAGCATTACCTGGTGCTAGTTCTAAAGCATTTAAAATTGATTACCATCCTTCCTCTCATGAATTGTTAATCAAAGGTAAGGTTATCGACAGATTGGGGATTGAAGAAAAATACTTGAAGATTACAGAAATAAAGTACGGTGCCTTTGAAAGAACAGTAAAATTCCCAGTCTTACCACGTATCAAAGATGAAGAAATCAAAGCTACTTACTCTAATGGGCTATTGCAAATAAAGGTTCCTAAATTAGAAGGCGCTGAAAAACCTGCTCCAAAGAAGAGAATCGCTATTGAAGATGTTCCCGATGAGGAGCTAGAGTTTGAAAAGAATCCAAATCCTATGGAGGAAATCTAGATTTTTTGTAGTTATATATAACATGTATATATAGCTCCTTTTTCATTATAACATATTCCTGTTAATCACCTTGGTATTGTATAAGCATAGTAAACTACCCATCTAGCTTATTCATTTTATAGCACATATTGAAATACTTGCTTTGTAAGTTAACTGTAACCCGGTTTCTAATAGAACGGAAAATTTTTTTTTTGGCATGCCATCGACAACACTGAAATTTTTCAGGTGAACCATTTAGCTGTAATTTGTACATATATTTTGTAGGTATATTTAATGACAAACGTTTCAATAATATTGATCCATTGTTTTTAACTTAGAAAAAAGTACCAATCAGCAATGTCTAACCCAAATCAAGGTAATTACAACCAAAACTATAACCAGAATTATCAAAGTTATAATCAACAGCAAGGTATTGACCAGCAAGGTAATAATGGTTACCAACAATACCAACAGTATCAACCACAACAAGGTTACCAACAATACCAACAATATCAACCACAACAAGGTTATCAACAAGGTTACCAACAAGGCTACCAACAAAATTATAACCAACAAGGTTACCAACAACAAGGCTACCAAGGTTACCAACAGTACAACCAAGGTGGTAACAACCAAGGTTACAAAGGTTACAATCAAAACTATAACCAACAAGGTGGATATCAACAATACCAATCTAATCAAGGTATGTCTCTAGATGATTTCCAAAAGCAACAAACTCAACAAGCGGCTCCAAAACCAAAGAAGACCTTGAAATTAGTCTCTAGCTCTGGTATTAAACTAGCTAATGCTACCAAGAAAACTGAAGCTGAAGCACCAAAAAAGGAAACCGTCGCAAAAGCTGAAGAACCTGCAAAGACTGAAGAAACTCAAAAGCCTACTGAAGATTCAACTGCTGATGATTTACCAAAGGTTCAAAATTTGAAAATATCCGAAGATTCTGAAAAGAAGAACGTAGAAGGTGCTGACGCTTTAGTCAAGGAACAAGAAGATGAAGTTGATCAAGAAGTTGTCAACGACATGTTTGGAGGTAAAGATCACGTCTCTCTTATTTTTATGGGTCACGTCGATGCTGGTAAATCTACTATGGGTGGTAACCTATTGTATTTAACGGGCTCCGTGGATAAGAGAACTATTGAAAAATATGAAAGAGAAGCTAAAGATGCTGGTAGACAAGGTTGGTATTTATCTTGGGTTATGGATACCAACAAGGAAGAAAGAAATGACGGTAAGACTATCGAAGTTGGTAAAGCTTACTTCGAAACTGAAAAGAGACGTTATACTATTTTAGATGCACCAGGTCACAAAATGTATGTTTCCGAAATGATTGGTGGTGCTTCCCAAGCCGATGTCGGTGTCTTAGTTATTTCTGCTAGAAAGGGTGAATACGAAACTGGTTTCGAAAAGGGTGGTCAAACACGTGAACATTCTCTATTGGCGAAGACACAAGGTGTTAACAAAATGGTTGTCGTTATCAATAAGATGGATGACCCAACTGTTGACTGGTCTCAAGAACGTTACGACCATTGTGTTAAAAACATTGGTAACTACTTAAAGGCCATTGGTTACGGTAAAGATGATGTTGTTTTCATGCCAGTTTCTGGTTACAGTGGTGCTGGTCTTAAGGATCGTGTAGATCCAAAGGTTTGCCCATGGTACAGTGGTCCATCTTTGTTGGAATATCTAGACTCCATGAACCACATGGACCGTCACGTAAATGCTCCATTCATGTTACCAATTGCTGCTAAGATGAAGGATATGGGTACTGTTGTTGAAGGTAAGATTGAATCTGGTCACATTAAAAAAGGTCAATCTACTTTATTAATGCCAAATAGAATTGCTGTTGAAGTTCAAAATATTTTCAATGAAACTGAAAGCGAAGTTGACATGGCTATGTGTGGTGAACAAGTTAAATTAAGAATTAAAGGTGTAGAAGAAGAAGATGTTCAACCAGGTTTTGTATTAACTTCCCCAAAGAACCCAATTAAGAATGTTACTAAATTTGTTGCTCAAATCGCTATTGTTGAATTGAAGTCGATTATGTCAGCTGGTTTCTCTTGTGTTATGCATGTCCATACTGCAATTGAAGAAGTTCAAATTACAAAATTATTGCATAAACTTGAAAAGGGTACTAATCGTAAATCTAAGAAACCACCTGCTTTCGCTAAGAAGGGTATGAAGATTATTGCTGTCTTAGAAACTGAAGCTCCTGTTTGTGTCGAAACTTATCAAGATTACCCACAATTAGGTAGATTCACTTTAAGAGATCAAGGTACTACAATTGCTATCGGTAAGATTGTTAAACTTATTGAATAAATAAACAAATGATACTTTGTCATTGAATAGTTAAGAAAAACAGAAAATAATCATAATAAATGTACAATATATATCAATAATCTTTTTTATTCTTGTTCTTTTTTCGGAATTCTATATAGTAGGACAAAGAACATCTGTATAATAAAACCATCAAGTGAAATTTACAAAAATGTCAATTAGACTCTCTATGCCCTCAATAACATTCTCGTCATAGCTTTGTCCAGGTGCTAATTTTGAGTGCGCAAAGTCTATCAGTGACATTGAACTTAATGGTGCATTTTTCGATAGTTTATCGTCTTCATCTTCATCACTTTCATTATCGTCGTAATCAATAATATCATCATTCAATAATGTATCTTGATCGTTTTTTTGGTCCCATCTTGAGGGGTCCCCTTCGTATATAAATAATAGGCTACTAGATATCATACGGACTTCTTCGTTTAATATAGTATTGAAGAACAGCTGTAACCTTTGTAAGAAAATACTTTTCAGATCAGATATTCTCTTATCAGATAAGTTGTCATTTGAAAAGTATAGTTTAAATGCATTTATCACATCATCAGATGTTCTGGTTCTGCCAAACAGTTTATTTATAAAAATGTATTCACCATCTTGATGTTTTTCATGATGATCCCTTTCAAGTTCAGCTGTCATGGAGTTTTTTTGTATTTTCATACCACATATTCTAAACCCTAATGAACCTGATGTTGTTGTCTCACTCACATTTATCATTCTTTCCTTCTTCTCCACTGTTGCATTTTCATCGTATAGTATTTTACCAAGTTTAATATCCATTATATTTGGTTTACTATAACCGGCTAGTAAATTTTGTAGTACAAGGAAACTTTTACTTCCATTACAATTAAAATCATCACCATCATTCTGTAACTCTTTGAAACCAGCTAAACTGGAATCATCTGTCATTATTTGGACATTCTTATCAACATCTGCAATGCCTTTTTTACCTTCATCCAATATTCCTAAAAAGACAGGCATCCATGATTGCAAAGAGACATCACCATTATTATCATCATCAATAATATCTTTACCATTTCTAGTCTGTATATCTTGGTAAAACTTCAATTCTTGTTTGTTTAAGGGTTTAAAGATCAAAATACCGTCCTCATCGGTAAGGGTTCCGTCATGACCAGCAGCTTTATGTTCCAACTCCTTATAACCACTCATCAAACACTTGAATTCTCTCTCTTCTCAAATAGATGCAAATATGCAATAGGTGTGTCCATTGAGACCTCGAAGATCTATCCTTTAATAGCTCAATTATTAGACTTTCCTATACTAACTAATCATCGCATCAATTCCTAATTGACATATTTTGTGCTTACCCGACTATCAATTTATTTTTTTCAGTTTGATCTGTTACCCTCATTCGTTTCAGAGAGGCAAACCAATGAAATTGAAGAATTGGGTATTTTTTTCGAGTGTTTTTTTCACGCCGGGCAGAGCTGAGGCCAGCAGTTGGGAACTTTGGAAGGACTTCCTTCTGGAGAGAAACATTTGTCTCCTTGTAAACTACAAGTAACTGTCAACTAAACAGGATACCGATTAGGCGTCGTTTCGTGGATCGCATAGCACAGTTCTCTTTCCATTTTGCATCGTAATAGTAACAATAACCTATCATATATAAATATACACACGTGATAAAACATGACAACCGACGCTGCTGTCAAGTTAAAAGGAGCCAAGGATTCTGTATGTTCGAGATTGTTTACTTGTCAAATAAATTAGTTTTTTCCTTACTAACAATGAATCATTAAATGTGTCACAGTTGGTTTCCTCATTATTTGAATTATCAAAAGCCGCCAACCAAACGGCCTCTTCTATTGTTGATTTTTACAACAATATTGGTGAAGATGAAGATGAAAAGTTAGAAGCTTTCACTACTCTAACAGAATCTTTACAAACTTTAACCTCTGCTACAAATCAACTACAAGGTATAAGTTCTGAATTAGTTAACCCAATCGATGATGACAAGGATGTCGTTAACTCTGCTGCTAAGACACCAGTTAAGAGAAAGCAAGAACGTGATCCAAATGCTCCAAAGAAGCCTTTGACTGTTTTTTTTGCTTATTCCGCATACGTTCGTCAAGAATTACGTGATGCTAGACAGAAAGCTGGTCTTCCACCTTTATCCTCTACCGAAATTACTCAAGAAATCTCTAAGAAATGGAAGGAATTGAGTGACGAAGAAAAGGAAACTTGGAAAAAGGCTTACACCATCGAATTAGGTCATTATCAAAAGGCTAAACAAGAATATTTAGAAGCTAAGAAAAATGGTACTTTACCTGAATTTCTAGAAGGTCCAAGTCATGCTCCTGTTCCAATTCCATTCAGTCTTCTTCAACATGATGCTCATTTAGAGGAAAAGAGAGCTCGTGAAGATGATTCTATCTCTTCTGAAAAGAAGAAGAAGAAGAAGAAGAAGGATAAGAAGAAGGACAAGTCATTGAACATGTAATTTTCTCTTACGTTTCTGATATGAAAAAAACAAAATATTTTCAGTTATTCATTTCTTTTTAACCAACTTGTAAAACTTTAGGAATGCCAATTTTTTATTTTGATTCCACTTTATCCTCCTTTTTTATCGTTATTTCATGAGAATATATGTAATATTATATACTTATATATTTAAGTAACAAAAGCTGTTTTGTTGATACACGAAAAAATGACTTTGTAATTTTGATTTGCTAGGTGAGAAAAAAGAAAGGATATTTATTTTATTTGCTTTGATTTTATATACAGGTCAATTTTATACATTTTTTTTTTCACTTCAATTCCTTATTTACAATGCTACCGTTGTTGTTTAAAACACTATTTACTAAATTAACCTTTGCAATAGGAGCATCTTCTGGACGTTTCCATTCTTCAGGGAAAACAAAGTTACGTTTCTTTTTACGCATATTTTTAGCCATTGTGTGTCTTATATCTAATGGAATGTCACTAAAATCATCTGTCATATCCTTAGATTCTTTGATGAGTCTCTGTAGAATATCATGTAGATAACGTGCATTTTGTGAGGCCTCTGGAAACTTATCACTTGACATCTTAAAGATATCAGTTTCATGATCATAACGTGTTCGTGCTAACAAACGTAACTTATGCAATTGCTTTTCATTCAAACCTAAATCAACTGTCTTTACACTTAAAACAACTTTTCTAGAATTTGGATGTTCTTCTCCGACATACGAGGTATAACGATAAGTGATTGGATGTGTCTTGATAGGTGAACTCTTATACTCCTGACGATATTTAGCTAATAATGGTAACTCATAGACAGCCAACCTATTGTAGAAACGCTGTTCACGATGCTCTGCAACGACATCTAAAGCTGGGGATGGTAATTCATCAAACTGGAAAGGCCTTAATCCATGCTTCAAAGTAGCTTTACTAATCATACCATCACCTAGCTTATGTTTATCATTGTTATATATTTTTTTAATCTCTTGTGGAGTGATTCCACTATAATCAGCTGTCGATAACAAAGCATCCAATTCTTCTTTAGATTTTTTATAAGCACTGCCCAGCTTAGTCTTTCTCTCCCAAAACAATTCAATTACCCTTTGTGGAGGAAGACCCTTCCATTTGGTTGGATCTAAAAATAATAATGAAGTCTCACTGGCTTCTGTAGTGTTAGGCCTAATCTTATCCGACTCATTCACTGGAGTTGCTTCCGTTGTGATGTTCGCTTTCAATATCACACTCGCTAGTGCACCGTTTCTTGGAGCTCTAACCACAGATCTCATACATAACATCATGTCCTAAATATCTTCAATTGCACCTAACTGCTTTCCACTGGCTTATCATTCACAGGTAACCAAAACTTCCATTAATATTTCAACCGTCCCTTGAAGATACTCGAATAAATTTCACAATTCTTCCCGTTTCATGAGAAGGCCCAAATTTATCACTATGGACGTAGAAAACTGCGGATCTTGCAATTCACGAATTGTGCCGGATCGGAAAACAAAGAAACCAAAATGAACGAACTGCCATGTCCAAACCAGGATGAGGTTGGACTTACTGTACGTATGTACGTCTATAGTTACGTTAGCAAGAAAGTGAAAAATTAAAACTATTATTTAGGTGTTTTATTGCTTATCATATAAGAAAAGACAAGAACATTTAATTTATTCTGTATATATATATATATATATTTTTTTTTCTCATAGCACAGTTCCATTCCCAATGCCAAGAATTGGAAGAAGAGGTAAAACTCCAAAGAGGGAAATAAAGGACAAGGTTGAGCCGATTATTAATAACCCATCCAATGTGCTATCGTCAATTTTAAAATTGCTGGATCTATCGTTTGAACGCGATATCGGTATGCTCAATGGGAAAACTGTCCGTGCAGTACCTCAAAAGAAAACATTAATAGATCTTCAGAGCCAATTGAATACGTTGCATCAATTATTTGGTACCATTTCTGAAAGTGATCAACAATGCATAGATCGCATAAGGGAAATAAGAGATAGTCGAAAAAAAATCGATGACGATAATGCATTAACTACAGCAGTCACTAATTCTGTAGACACCACCGACGAAAAAGATGCTGCTGAATTCATAACGACTGGATCGAAATTAGAGGACGCAGGCACAGTCTCTTTGGACACTGGTATAGCAGCCAAATCTGGTGAGCTCGAGTCTAAAGATGAACAATTGGAAGATATAGTTAAGAACCCAATACCGCAGCAAAATGAAGCTTCTGTTGTCAGCGGACAGTTAGAACAGACTGAAGGGAAGGAACAAAGTTCAACTCCTGCCTTAGAGCTAGAATCTAGTGAGCAACCAGTAAATCAACCAAGTCGGAAGAGATCATTGACTGTTAAGGATGATGAGGATGTTATTAAAGATAATGAGAGTAAATCATCTATAATAGATGCAAATATTGCAACCCCAGGTATAAACACAACTACCACGACAACTGTAGCAATGAGCCAAGATGATACAAAAGAAACACTAGCTAAAAACGTGGATGGTAAGGAAGAAAAAGATGAAAACAAAGAACCAGAGACAGAAACGGATAATAAAATTGAAGTAACTGCAGCTACTGTTGATGACGATGATGAACCAATAAGTAAGAAGAGGAAACTAGACATTGATATAGATAAAATGGAGAATGATCCCATGGTAAAGAACCCCAAATCTGAATTTGTTGTTTCCCAAACTTTACCCAAGGCTGCAAGCGCCTTGGGGCTTTATAACGAAGATGGTTTGGAGAGTACTGGTAAGGATTATCTAAAGAAGAAATATAGTGTGGCCAGCTATCCAACTAATGACTTATACGAATTTTTACCAGGAGAATTACCCGATATGGATTTTTCATGCCCTAAGCCAACAAATCAAATACAGTATAATACCTTTTTGAGTTTTATTGATAACTTTTTCAGAGATTTAACTGATGACGATATCAAAATTCTAAAATCAAAATATATTATTCCTGCAAATTTACAAATGGACAAGACATATGATCCGGAAGTCACCCCTTTCTTGATTCCTAAACTGGGCCCGTTATATACTGATACGTGGTCTAAAGTGGATGCTCATAAAAATATAGCAAATAATTCTCCACCCCCCCTTAACGACCCATCAAGTATTATTCCCAAAAAAAGTGGTGCTGACATAAACGATATGATGTTGGAAACTGAAGACATATCATGTGGTCCTCTAGTATCAAGATTGTTGTCTGCAATATTGAAGGATGACTCTGGTGATGTTTATGCCGATAATGGACATAATAATAGTGGTCCAAGCAAATTGTCTAATGATAATTTCAGTACAAATCAAGAAACGAAACACTTGATAGAAAATAGCGGTAGTCAACATGATTTTGAAAGTCATGAACAAACACCTTCCGAAACCACTGTCAATACTCCTATGAGTGAGATTGATGATATATCAAAGATCCACGGAGGACCTACCGGTGGTACCACAAGTACTTTAAAAGTTGATCCTGGTTGGAAAATTAATAGTGTAAATATAGATTATCCAACTTTAGAGGAAAGGTTGAAAAGAGAGTTGAAATATGTTGGCATCTATATGAATATGCCAAAGAATGATAGTAATTCAAATAGTATGGACCCTGACTGGTTAACTGGTAGGGAAGATGACGAGATTAGTGCAGAATTAAGAGAACTACAAAGTTCATTAAAACAAATTACTGTGCGGAATCAAAAGCGCAAAGTAATTATGATACCTTTATTAGAGAGGGAATTGGCATGGCAAGAATATTCCTCTATTTTGGATGATCTTGATAAACAAATTGATCAAGCATACATCAAAAGAATTAGAGTTCCAAAGAAAAGAAAGAAGCATCATGTTAGCACTGGTGTTAATACTGGTACTGCATCACAAATTGCCCAACAAAAAGCGGCCAATTCAAGTTTGAAGGCACTGTTGGATAAGAGACAAAGATGGGTTAGTAAAATTGGGCCATTATTTGACGCACCCGAAGTTATGAAACGTATTCCAAAGAAGAGTGTCTTTTACGATATGGATCAAGATGAAGAGGAAGATGAAGGGGACGTTTTCGACCAAAGTCATGATGATAGTAAAGATGACGAGATCGAAGCTTAATGTAACAATACAAGCACTTAACATTAACAATTTACTTAAATGGACAAAATTTATTGTATGCAATAAAAAAAAAAAAATAAAGTTGATTATTTATGAAATCAGGCAACACGACAATTATGTGCAAAAACATGGAGTGAACAAATCGTAAATTCGTTTGGTATTTCCGTAATTAGATAATTAATTAGTTTTCAAACAGAACTTTGAGGTTTATAGATTACTGTTGCTTATTACTCTATCAACGTCTTAATGAAAGTTTAAACTTTTTTTTTCCCACTACCTTTGTTTAAGAGCGCCGATGTTTGTTTCTCTAATTTATGTAGATTTCCTAAATAGGTAATTACATGAATTTTTACATATAGTAAAAGTAAACCTCATAAGATTGATCACCTTGACAATTGTAACAAACTGTCGCAGATCAATTTGAAACAAACTAAACATTGGGTATGCAGTAGTGAGGCTTTATCCTTTGCCATTGCTTCAGGTATAAAAGGGTAGCGTAATTGTCTTGATATTTTGAATTATGTTGTTCGTTTCTTTCTTCAATATAATAAAAGAGAAACTATTACAACACACCATCAGTCCTCTAATAAATACATTTTTTAACATGCAACCAACCACTGTTTCTGCTTCTGCTTCCCAAAAAAACAATTCCTCTGAAAAGAAAGATAATTACATTGTTAGAGGTTTATTCTGGGATCCTGCCTGTGTTATTGCTTAATTTACGAATTCAAGATAACTAGCTATTTCAGTTTTCATCTTCTTCGCCCGGGTTTTCATATTCTTTAAAATATAATTTTCTTTTTGTCGTTCCTTTTGTTCTAGAGTGAGAAATGCTTCAACTAATCTCCCCAGGAACTATATATATTTTTGTTAAATATTACATAGACTTTTTTAACTACGAAATAAAATACCACATCTGATATTAAAATATATATATATTTTTTTCATTATAATTATTCATTATTCATTAATTATCATTTATATCATTACATATCAATTTTACAATAGCAGGAAATCTTTATTATCTATGACTTCCATATTCGACATCATCATCTTTTGAATTCTTATTCTTTTTAATATTGATTGACTTCACCATTCTATCATCAGCTTTAATGAAACCAATTGGACCTACAACAAATGCTTGCAAATAATGATTTTTTATGTGATTGAAGTTTAAGTTAGTTTTATTAGTGGATACAATGGAATTGTTCGAATCTCCATAACAAATGGGTTTATTGTTAGTTTCAAATGATGGATTCTTAGTTGGTTTAAAAACGATAAACCCGATCCATTCATTATCTTCTACAAAAGGTCTGATGCAACGCAAAGAGTCTCTAACATACCGTCTTCTTGACATCTCTTTTACAAATGGATGCCATTTAACATCTGCATCAGTAATAGGTGTCAAAGAAGAAGGTCTGTAAAACAACTCATGGTCGTCATTTTCTGAATCATGAAAGATACCTTCCTGTACATATATGGAGGTCGTGTCTAAAGCACTTTCATTCTGAACAGTGGATGAGTCAAATCGCTTACCCATAAGTAGTGGTGGACTCAATGCACTAATATCACTGTCTATCTCATCTTCTTCGTCGTCCCCAGAGCCTAAATGTTCCCTAAGTACTTGATGAAATTCCGCCAACTCATTTTCTATAACGATGTTGTTTCTTTTCAACATTTTCTCGCAGTCATGTGCAGGAAAATCAATCAAACTACCACTTGGTGAAATCATGGTACTAATCATTGATGGCTTTCTTGTAACTTGTAGAGTCAGTGGAGATGCCCCTGGTGATAAACTGGGTGACAATGGTGGGGAAATTGGTCTCGTAATTGATTTAGCCTTCGTTAATTTTGAGGTTGTTGAAAAAGTCTGATCATTGTCAACCTCGACGAGTGTATCCAGGTTTGCAGAGCTACTAGAAATGGAAGCTGGTGGTGATTGTGGTGTACTACCCGATTTAAAAAAGCTTTTTAATCTTGACTTAAATCCTAAGTTATTAACTTCTCTCTTATCATTAGTCATCGATATTGAAGTATTTGAACTTGTCCGTCTTCGTGATGACGGAGTACTGTCAGCAAGGTTATGATTTGACAAGTTTAGAATATTACCAATATCTAATGCGCTTGAATGCCTTCTGCTAGAATCATTATAGTTTGAACCATTTTCAATTCCAGTCAAATTATCATTAATCTCACGTATTAAATTATCACTAATATTATTTTGTACAATACTATTAAATCTTCCTCTCTCTCTTCTTCCACCGTTACGTTGGTGATTATGATGATGATGATGATGATGATGATGATGTCTATGACGTCTCCTACGTGGAACAATTCTATAATTTGGACAATCTCTCAATTCTAAATCCAAAGAGACGGCAATACCCATACCTAAATATACAGTCCATTCAATCATATCGTCAACATGAGCAAAGCTGATTAAAAACTGGTGTGATTCGCAACGAAGTCTAAGAACATACGGCTTCTTATCATAATCTGTTGGCATACCGAATTTTGCAAATTGTAAAGTATACGATTGGTGTAAAGTATATGGCGAGAGGAATTTTTGTCTATCTTGAGATATTGCTGTTGTCAAAAGTTGTTGATCGGATTTCGTAAAGCTATAAGGCTGTCTTGTTGTAAATGGAAAAAATTTTAAATCAGAATCATTAGAGTAATTTTTTATCCTATTTGTTAGGGTAGTATCTAAATGATAGAAATTTAACTGTGTTGAGTTTAGTTCCATTATATAATTTTTCCAACTCTTTGAATGTGAAGGTTCATATGGTGATAACCATTCTAATTTCATTGATATTACCGTGAGTTGGTCAATCGCTGGAGTATAGGCTGGCGGTAGCGACGATTTTGGACATGGTGGTTGTGTATCAAAAACTGGGTATCTTATTAACCTATTTGGATTTGTTGTATTGTAAGAAGGTGGTTTTACTGGTAAAGGATCAATATACTGAAAGAAAGCAGTACTTTGTTCTCCGTCACTATTTTCGAATAATGTTTGAATATTGTTAAGTTGTGGATCAGGATTCGATTCGGGTATTGAGTCAACGTTACTTGTTATATCACTATTAGTGTATGCTATTGATACGGATGTTGAAGAAGCTGAAACGGATACAGTTCCTGACACACTTGATGGTGACTTAAACCTGTCTATATCATTTGTAATGAATGTGTCTGACAAGGACAACGGTACAGACATATTAAGGGGGTAAGTACTCTCTCACACTATCTGATATCTGTAACTTATCTATGGAAGTCGTTATTTGAAGACTAAATTGAAATATTGATTGCCAGGTTATGTAAAAAAATCTGAATTACGTTTTCTGTAAGGGATTTGTTGATAAACAGGAACAGGTTCACGGCACAGTCGGTTGTAAGACCAATTTTATTGTTACGGGCCCTTAAGTGCGAGATCAAAAGAACATCTACAACAGAGTACTTATATATAACAAGATAAGAAAGAACAAGCCTATGAGATGGATACTATGGCACCCACAGAAATGGGACGAGATTCTGCAAAATCATGGAGTATATCGCTGTATCAATTGTAAAACGTCAAAACCAAGAATATCTGTCAATGTGGAAAATAATTGTTGTCTTATTATTATTTCCCTCGGCGTTTTTCCTTTTTCCGGCAGTGAAAAAAACAGAAAAAACAAAACAGAATTTTATTAAAGTAAAAAATAGAGAGATATGTTTGTATATAGAGAAAGAAATCTTTCATGTTACACTTCAGGGTTGATTAAGAAGTCGCAGAAGTACTTCACTGCAGAATATATCTCTTTACCTACGGGCTTGATGAATTTTGCTGGCAACAGGAACCCATGGTTTCCTGTATCCCGTAATTTCAATTGTAGGGCCCAATGTGCACGCTTGCTGTACATGTAATCCAATGCAGAACCACCACCAATTCCTGGTGTTAGGTCTGAACCACTGTCCTTACAGGCAGCAATCACATCGTAGTTTTTGTGGGACTTGTTTCGAACTGCTTTAGCCAGACCAAATGCTAACTCTAGTAGGTTTTCTAAATCACGAGGGATAGCATCGCACGAGTAAGCGTATGGGTATAAGATCTCCTCTGAGTACGAATGGAAATCCAAATATCCAAAAATTTTATAATCACGTTTAATATTATTCAAGTAAACATCCCATAAGTTTGCTTCAATTGATTCAAATGCGTATTCACCATTGTAATCCTCACTACATGGAAACTCATTATTCTTGCTCCATTGAAATCCAAATGATTTATCTATATCGATCCCTTTACAGCTGGAGATATACGTATCTTGTCTATTCTTTCTCCACAACCTATCGGTAGTCCATGAATACTCGTACCCATCTGGATTGAAAATAGGAATAAAAATGAAATCTAAATTATTCAAATATTTAGTTTCACGTTTTTTGACACCATATTTAACCAGTAAATTATACATCGTGTAACAAGCTGTCGATACACTAACCCATTCTCTAGCATGAAGACCACCACTAATTATAATGGTTTTTTTATCAGGATTAGCGGTCATGTTTTGTGCAGAAACATGTATAGCTTGCAAAGGACGTCCCTCTGACGTTAATCCAATTGTCTCAATTTTCACTAGATTAGGAAAGGTTTGTTCTAGTAAATTATACCATAATTCAATAGTGGCTAAGTCTCTATACTCTGTAAAGAAAAAATTACTTTGCAGTGGATGTACAACGCTGAAACTATCCTGTTCACTTAATTTTGACTTCTGCGTTGGGAACGTTTCCTCAATTACTGAATTTAGGTCCTCAATAATGACTTCATAATTCACATCCTGTGGTAAATTCACAGATTTTGGCAACCTAATATCAAGAAACTTACGGTTATCTGCCCAAATATCATAATCTGCAGTAATTGGTTTTATGATTTCTTCAATGACATAGGTAGTGTTATCTGTACGGAACCGGCAAACACGGTAATTCGAGTAGTCCTTGCGTGCGGCCTCGACGACACTATAAAGTAGTGAGACCAACAATAATAGCGACCACCTTTGTAGCATAGTTTAGTCTTGATGATATCTATAAAGACTTTTCTCTTCTCTTCTGTTTCGAATTCTTCGTTTCCTTTAAGGGAATTAAAACGGCAAATAATAACGAGTTTGCTACCCGGAAACCTAAGAGCGGTTTTTTGTTTAAATTTATTGAAAGTATTAATGTATAAAACACCCTTCTTTATTAAACTTTATGTCAAATAACAGGTCTAGTATCCACCATATACTTCTACTTTACCCATATATTAGTTAAGTAGATAATTACTGTAACACATTTTCAACGTTAGAAGTCATCCGGTTTGCACCCCCCCAAACAAAACCGCCCCGTGCCAAGACAATATAATATTCCTAATATACTCACAAGTAAGAATAGAAAGAATAGAAGTTTCACTAAAAAGAGAGTCAAACAAAGATCTAATTAAGAACACAATATGGCTGACGAATTATCACCTACCAGCAGTAGGGTTGATCTCACAAAACAATCCTTTGTCATCGATGCTCAAGGTAACAAAATTGACTTGAAGAAACTTTCGCCACAAGAACTAAAACTCTACAATATGTATGGTAGACTACCATCGAAGAAAGATCTACTCAAACACAAAATGCAAGAACGAAAATATTTTGATTCTGGGGACTATGCAATGAACAAAGCTGGGGTACAGAAATCAAACGACCTTTTCAGTAATTCAAATAACAACTTACCGGTAACCAACCCTAGCGGTCTGCGGGAATCTATTATACGGAGAAGAATGAGTAATAGTGCAGGAAGCATAGATGCTAGTACAATGAATAAGATTGAAAGACAGGGAAGTATATCTAGTGGTGCCCCTCCAAGGTCACCCAACAAATAGTTAGCAATACATTCAATTGTTTTCATTAAGGTTTTTTTTTTATTTTCTATATTTCACAAATATATTAAATATATATATATATATATTTATATAAGTATAAATAGTGTTTCAATAAAATTTGAATAGATATCTGCCAAGTTTACCAAATATTAATAAACTGAAAAAGTAGAAATCCATTATATAAACCATTAGTGAACTATCGACTTCAACATTTTGCAATGATATTCCCATGCTTACAAGACTAATTAGTGAACCAATAATCAGTATAGATAGTGATCCATCAAAGAATAACCACATGATAACGTTCAATAAAGCCCATGCAATTGATGCCTGTAAAGACGAGCTCCATCTTAGGTGTCTTATTCCTAAACAAATACCAAACATAGAATTTAAACATCTTAAAATAGATTGGAAATCATTATTACTTTGACCACCATAGTTATATTTTTGGAAACACAAAGTGTCAACAATAGGAACCACAGCACCACAAAGTATCCCTAAAATACCAAAGACCACGCAGGGATGGATTCCTTCATATATATTTTTAGCGACATATTGTGCAATATTGTCCAATGTGATAGATAGCATATGTTTCTTCAAAGAACAGGTATCATATAATTCACTAGATAAAATGGCAAAGACCACACCGAAACAAAATAAAACAAAACAAGCAAAAATACTGTTAACTAACCTAACATGAAATTTTTTAGAGACTTTATGCTCTCCATTTGCTAAGTGTGAAGGCAATTTTCCTACCTTTTTGTAATCATCTTGTTCATTTCGGAAAACGTCACTGTCATATATCGACAGTAAAGCTGGTTTCACTAAATTAAAGACACTATCTTCTTTTTTTATATTTGTGTTATTCATTCTCGCACTTGATAACTTTTAATTTTGGCACTTGTTTTCAGTTCTTAACCATTCCAAGCTTTATATACTTGCTCGACGATTTAGATCTAAACTTCCCTCATCGTAAAGTTTTCCTCCTCGCAGGAACGAAACTAAAAACCGACAAAAAACAATACCTAAAAAAACACGATTATATCACATCCTGAATTAATCACCATTAGCAAAGTAGAACAGAAACAGATAATGCTCAAACCCAATGCTAATCCACACATTCAAAAACTTACTTACCTAACTACAAAACCCAAGCCAACAACAGCACATTCTATCCTACAGTCAATAACAAAGTCGGTTTCCTATTTAATGAAATTACATAATTTACATGTATCAACTCTATCAGAATTCTACCCAAAGGATAATAACCTGCTCGGATTAAACGTTAACCATGGACAAAAGATAATGCTTCGGCTGCGAGAGCCTGGAGATGATTCTCGCTTCTTGAGCGAAGGTGCTATTATGGAGACCATGATTCACGAACTGACACATAACTTATTCGGGCCACATGATGACAAATTCTATAAACAATATGAGGCATTTAGAGTTGAACAATGGAGTCACGATAGGTTAGGATTAGTAGATAACTTTTTGGGTCAAGGTAAAAAGTTAGGTACTGCTGTGGGTATGGGCCGATCTGTTGCACTAGGAGGCGGAACTAGGGTAGGTGTGGACAAGAAACGATTTGTTGGCAGAGGTAATAAGCTAGGCGGTGCAAAATTGAACGTTGGTGGGAGGTTAAGTGCAAAAGAAATGGCTGCATTGGCCACTAAACGACGGTTCAATGATGAGAAGAAATTGTGTCATGATGATGTTGTTAATGTAGAGACTGTTTTATCGAATCATAATGAAATGGAGAGTCAGACAGAGACGATAGTGATACCAGATGATGAAAAGGATACAGACCCTGTGGAAATTATAGATTTAACATAAAATTAAAGCTGTGCATATTTCAAAGGGACGCCCCTATGTTGCCAAGGATTTTAGGTTGATTAGGAGGAATATTGGGAATAGCGCTGTCTCTGAACAGCGATAATAAAATAACATAGCTTCTAAAAGCCAAAGATTTATTATTTTTACCCATTAGGTGAATCTATACAGTAACTTTTTTGTAGATGAAAATTTGATATTAAATACTTTATACAATAATATACTATGTTACACCTTCCTGAGGTACCCGATTAAGAAAATCTACGCAAAACAAATTACTACCATATATGATTTTGTAGTCTTAACAACAACCTAATTTGCTGAAAAAACCTTTATGCTCACTAATCGAATCTGTTGTTTGTGTTTGCCTTTGTGGTTGACTTTGTAATTGACTTGTATGTAAGGGTTCTTGTTGAGCATGATATGGGTTATTGCCGTATCCATCGATAGGAACAGCAGAAGCCTGTTGTTGTTGTTTCTTTAGTTTTTGTTCATATTGTTGTTGTTTTAACTTCTGTTGCTGTTGCGAGTAACGTTGTTGAGTTTGTTGTTTGTACGCTTCAAAAGATGTTGGATCTAATTTATTCGTACCACCATTAACTTGGTCTTGAATATTGAATTGTTGTTGTTGTGCTTGTAATTGTGCTTGATGTTGAGCCTGAGCCTGAGCCTGAGCTTGTGCTTGTGCTTGAGCCTGAGCTTGAGCATGTGCCTGTGCCTGAGCTTGAGCTTGAGCTTGTGCTTGAGCTTGCTGTTGCTGTTGGTGAATTAATTGTTGCTGCTGCTGTTGAGATAGCTGTTGCAATGGACTGGTCAAATTCTTATTATTATGATGATCATTTCTATGTCTTCTTTGTTTATCGTTTGGTGGATTTGGATGACCATAACCATGTAAGTTTGGTTTTTTATTAATACTCAAGTCCCAGCCACGACCACCATTTAATTTCATCCAATCATACTTGCCATCTGCCGAAAGGTTTAGATCATCTAATGAAGATAATAATAATTTGCGATATCCTTCATAGTCAGGAGTTTCATCAAATGATAAATTTCTTACAATTTCCAAATAGCGACCAAATTGAATTGGTAGACCTTGTGCTAAATCATAAACATTTGTTGATCTTTTCTTTTCACCAATTTTTTCATATTTTTGTTTATTATTTGGTGCCTTTAAACCTTGCCATGGCAATTGACCCCTTAAGAAGTAAAAAAATACGTGACCTAGAGATTCCATATCATCTCTTCTTGATTGTTCTCTACCAAGATGCGTATTGATTGACATATAACGTGCAGTACCACTTAAAGATTTCTTTTCACGATAAGGAATATGTTGTTTTGTCTTTGGATCTCTATATTGTTTAGCCATACCAAAATCAATCAGATGAATTTTATTTTCATCCGGTTGACCAGGTCTACCAATTAAGAAATTATCAGGTTTAATATCTCTATAAATTAAGTCATGAGCATGTAAATCTTCAATTAAAGTAATCATTTGGACGGCAATTTGAACTACAGTCTTTACGGAAAATTTTCTATCACACCAGTCAAAAAGATCTTCTAAGGATGGCCCTAGTAGATCTATTACTAGAATATTATGTAACCCTTCTTGACCAAAATAATATGCCATTGGAATATTTGGAGTCCCTGCTAAAATTTTATAAGTTCTATATTCATCTTTTAATTGAGGAGCTTCTGTCTTACGAGGTTCAAATTTAATTGCAACTGGTAATCCATTAATCATGTTGATACCTTCAAAAAGAACACCGAAAGAACCCTCACCAATTTTCTTACCAATTTTATAGTGTAAACCCACTATAGTGGAATCATTACTGTTATTTGAATTGATGTGATTATCAATAGTAGAGTTCATTTTTTTGCTTTATTGTTTTTAAAGAACGATCGTAGAAGTAAAAAATTGCCGGGATTATATGAATGATTGAGTTATTGAAATTAAGGAATTAACCATTTATTGTAATTGACGCTTTCTTTTTTTTTTTTTTTCAGATCAATTTTGTGGATGATGATAAGAAAGTTATTATTCGTTTGTTTACTTATTAACGTCCTTGTTTTCCAAATTTTTTTTTTCTTTAGAGAATGTAACTAAGTAAACAATTGAATGTAGAAAAGTAAAAATATCTAACAGATTTCCTTATATTTAAATTTAAAAGTCAGAAGTACGGTAAATAGATAATTTAAAGTTCCATTTTAAAGGTTCAATCATAATAATTCCTATTTATTGATTGTCATAACGTTTCGTAAAAACAAGAAAATAGCTAATAATATCTCAACTTTGAAAATTATTCACACAAAACGCGGGATATGCTGTGGTGTTTAGATGTTCACTCCACTTTTGGGCAAATATCTATTACCCGACATGAATAGTATCATTATGGACGTTATTCATTATTTTATATAGTGTTTATATTTTATTTA
The DNA here is from genome assembly GCA_030571655.1 of Jamesozyma lodderae. NCBI lineage: Eukaryota > Fungi > Ascomycota > Saccharomycetes > Saccharomycetales > Saccharomycetaceae > Jamesozyma > Jamesozyma lodderae. The sequence continues at coordinate 62,358 of JAJLYF010000007.1, read as the reverse complement.
TAGTTGATTTTAAGAGAACTCAAGTTCATCACTGGAGTCCTCGAACTCAATGGCGTCAATGTCAAGATCATCATTCATCCAATATTCGTTAATGGTATTCCGCCAGTCTTCAACTGTTGTCTTTGGTGCACTTTGTGCTGTTTTAGTTCTTCTATATTCATTAATAAGTTTTTGTCTCTGTGACCTTTCTTGGTCATAGTTGTTATAATTTTCAAAAATATGACTGTGTTCTTGTTCTTTGTTGTCCTTTTTTAATTCATCAACTTCAGTTGCCTTATGGTATAAAGTAGGATTCAAACGACGACTATGAGTTGCCTTTGAGATGATTTTTTTTATAGGTATGGCCGCTATAGAACTGTGTCGTCTCATTTTCCTTAAATCACTTGCTGTACTTCCAATATTATAATTTGAGTTATTTGTATTAGAATCATTTGGTATAGATAGATTCGTAAGACGGTTTGTTAAAGTATCCGAATCAGTAGCATTATCAAAAATTACTGAATCGTTATCTGATTCGTAATCTGTCTCCACACTACTATCATAAATTTGTCCTCCATCTTGTTTTACATCTTCTCCTTTAATGAATGGATTATTGTTGAAATTTGTTGATAATAACGGTTCTGTCATTACGGAATAATAAGTATTTTATTTTTATTTTATTTTATTTTTTGGGTTAGTCGTTTTACCAGGCAAGAGATATATAAGGCAAAATTAAAATTATTAAAAATATATACAAATATATATATTTATACTAGATTAAAATATAGGATATAATAGTTTTCAGAAATTAATGTTCGGAGAAAGAATAGAGAGAACGTGGGGCTCATAATTAGCTCCTCTTATCAATTTTTAAAAATAACGGTTTCCGATTACATTAACAATAATATTAACTTCTAAACAGAATCACAATTGCTCATACGATTTACACACAATAATCAGTAATGACTATTGTTACTATATAAAGTGCACGTGGGACCACTGATCTTCATATATATATATTTATTGCCTGTTTTTGTATGAAGAGCGACACAGTTCAAGCTGCGAGGTATGGGTTCAGCCTCTCCTCTCGGGAGTTTAACGATGCGGCTGTATCATAATTTGATAATTGCCTCGGGGAAAAGTTTCACACGACGCGAGAACGTGAGATCGAGAAAAACCAAAAAATGAATTGTCGAGCTTTGATTGATACTGCTTTAATCATCGTATGTAGATAGGGATTCTTCGAAATGCGTAGTATTGGAAAAAGGTATTTGAGGTGTAGGCTTGGATAAATTATATAAGAGTGATAATATAGTTGAGAAAACTACTATTCCATATTTTGGTTTTTTGATGAACACTAAATACATTAAAAATTATTAGAAATCTTGAACAAAAATTTATCTATAATAGAAATAATGTTAGATAATGTCAAGTAAAACCTCACATACACCGTATTGTAACGTGAGTAGCATCTGAAATACAACTATCAACATTTGAAATTACAAAACCTTCAGCTTTGATTTAAAATATATTATCCGCAGGACTAGAAACTTATGGCAAAGTGAGAAAATGGACCTTTGTCAGGTAAAATTTTAGAATATTTGCATAGATAAACAGTGACATATCGAAAACTATGCCTGACAATCTTCCGTAGTGTGCACAACATGATAATATACTGTGGATGTAAATACAATGCTGTATATACCGATAGAGTGAAAACGATACTCTACCACTTTAGTTCATCCCAACTCGAATATATGTCTAAAGATCAAACAGAAGTCATTTAGAAGTCTAATAAAAAAACTTTAATTTCAAATATAGAAAAGTTATATATTTATCTAATTATCAATGCTTACCACTAAAAGTATGTACTTCCTTATCCTTTTCCAAATTACATTTAACCCCCATATTACTTCCCAAAGTATTCAATTTAGCCTTTAAATTAGTTGCAAAATCATCATTAATTTCAAAACTTAAACCATTGATTAAATTGTATTCATGTGTGATTTTACCACTATAGGAAGAGATAAGTTTCTTAAATCCTTGCATTGTTTCACCTGTTATTTCAACCTCATTATCAGGGTTTGCATTTTCCAGACTTAGGATATAAGATGTAGTAGATTTAGCTTCAGACATATTTGAACAGAAAACGATAGAGAATAGAAATAGAATAAAAAAATGGAATAGTTGATTACCTTTAAATTGCATTCCTTGAGTTTTACTATTTTAAAGAATTATAAATAATACGATGCTTTTTATACTCGAGACTCCTGATCCGCAACTATCTGCAGAAGTTTCTCCACCTCCTTCTTATATATATTCAAAGCGTCATAGAGCAGATGACGCGATAGATGAGAAATTTAAGGGTATTTAATAATACGTGTTACCCGGTTGCCGTTTAAAACGTAAAGTGAAATAAAGGAAGTAACGTAACGGGGATGAGAACGGTAAACTTCAACAGATTCTGTATAAAGGAGAAAGTTGTGACAATTCCGGGAAGATGTACGGCAGTTAAACCCTGGATGGGTATATCTGTTTTCACTCTTTGTAAAGACAAAGTAATTCTATCTCCCACGGAATATAGACGCTGTTTAATCATTATGTTGTAATAATTACCAATTTTCAATTTCTAATTCATTTCTGAATCGTTTCTGAAACCCATTTGTAATTTATCAAATTTCCAATTAATATCCTCCTTTTTGAACAATGTGAAATATAATAAAATGCAACTTATTGTTTTTTTCCTTTATATAGGAAAAGTTAAAAGTCTGAATTATTTTCTTTAGGCAAGCTTAGATATTAGTTATTACGGTAATTATTAATTAAAAGTAAAAAAACGTTAAAGAATAAAGTTATAAAGAACTACGTAAAAAAATGGTATAAGAAATTTAAAAAATTATGAAAAGGGAAAAAAGTCACAGTCATAAATCACTAAATAAATATCTTCAAATCATGGGAAAATATTCATTAAAGACTCTGTACTGTTAACACCATTATTAATTGCGACAGATAATAAAATTTGTGCTTGGATTGGTGTTAAGTAACCTGCAGAAATTGCTCCACTTGGTAATGATTGATCACTTAAGTAGCCAATCTTGTTACCTGGAAGTGAATAGACAATAGGAACAGTAGATGAAGAATTGCTTGAAATTGAAGTAGAGTTAGTAGAATTGGTTGATCCAGAACTAACAACAATTAGCCCATTCACAGAGGATGATAATGTTTGAATCATGGAACTTGTGATACCTTCTTCGTAAATAATAGGAACAGTGACAGAGTTACTTAAACTTGTACTTGAGAAGTTTTGATAAGAGGTTCTTAAGGAAGAGTTGGAACTGATTAGTAATGGTTCACATAAGTCAAAGAACCAGTAAGGTTCCAGACTATCACTAATAACACCTACTGGGACACCGAATGGTGGTAAAGTTGCAGAGTAGATAATTTTATTCTTACCAACTATTAATGGACCACGACCTGTAGCGTTTGCATCAAGTGCAATCACGGAACCCAAAACAACATCTTCAGTGACAACAATAGTCTTGTTGGTTTGGAAAACAATAGAGGCAAAGAATCCAATAGATTCTAAAGATTTTTTGTTAGCAACAATAACAACTCCACCACCTTGGCTATTGGTTAAACTTTGATTAACTTGGCCAGCAATTTGATATAATTGTGTAATATTCAAGACACCAGAGGAGTTAAATAATGTATGAGTAGATTGATTTGTAGAAATTGGAACTTCACCACCAGTAATAAAAATTTGTAAATTACCAGAACTGGTACCTTGACCACCTTGTGCTCCACCACCACCTGTGGTACCGTTTGATTGATTAGAAGCATTACCAGATGTTCCATTTATGGAAACATTCTGTCTTCTGTAAAGATTGGCATTTGGGAAAGCACAAACAGCAGCAGTTAACGTTAAAAAAGCAGTAAATACACTTTGAAACTTCATTTTTTTTTTAAATACTTTGTTTCAATTGGAGTTTTACCGTAATATAGTTAATGACTACAGAAAGAGTTTTTAGATAAAATTCAATTGTTGTTCCTTTATATCTTTTAATTTTTTCAAAAGTTATTTCATAATTTAAGGGTATATTACTCCCTTTATTGAATTAATTAAAATGATATAAGCATTAATTAAATATTCAAATTAAGATGCACGGGCTGTTACGAACCTAAAATAATGTTTAAAATGAATATGTAACTGATCGAAAATAAGCCTCATTTAATTAATTTTGTAGTTTAAAGGGCGATGTATATGATGACAAAAGATATAGTTTACGAACCTTAAATTTTGTTCCTCAATGAGTGGCTAAATTGTGGAAAGTTGGTCTTAATTTGAAAATATTTGGTAAATCATTAAATTTTCATCAATAAAATCGATTCCATGGCAACATAAATTAAAACATATCAAATAAAAACACTTTTAACCCCTTAAGGAATAACTCTGTGGGGGCCCAATTGCCATTGCATCACAGATGCATCGAATAATTTCAATGTTGTCGGTATTTTGATCGACCTGACATTACTTGATGTATCCGTCAAGAACGTCATGAAGAGTCAAATAATTTCCCTCACATATGTGTTTTGGATGGGCTGTGTGGAGTACGGCCATTTCTAATGTCTTTTATATTTACCCTTAAAATTTTTGTTAAAATTAACGTCAAAAGAAATAACATAACTCCTCTATTCATGCAACAGACAATGGAAACATAAAAGGGTATATTCTATTTTTCAAAAGGAATAATCCTCCTTCAGTAGAGTTATTATATTTTCCACATGTCACTTACACCCCATCAACTGACTAGACCTAGTAAAGACGCGTTGATTATTTTTTGTTTATTTGTTTAGTTAAGAACTATGGTGATCCCGATTTAATCTAGATTTTATACATTTCCGAATATTTGTAACCCCAAAGTAGTCTATATGTCTTCGTTTATCTTTTTTTTTTTTGGAGTTATTAAGATCGCTATATTGTTTACAACCACTATCTTCAGCCGCCATTACCATATCGCTCCAAATTTTGTCATTGCCTGGTAGTCTTCAAGGCAAGAGAACAATAAGTTGACTTTAACGTTTTTCTTACTATATATGATATCTCCACTTCAAAGCTCTATATTCTGTGATTCGGCATTAAAAAGATTATGACCGGCATACAATTAAGTTTTAAAAATTCTTTCAGGGCGGGTCGAGTTTACTTAGTAAAACTATAATATATAAACTCATTCAATTCTAATTAACTTTATTTGAACAAAATTAAATACTCTTGATCTATTTATTATCTTCTCAATCTGACGTATAAATATTATTAATAGTTCATCCGCGGAAAGATATTCCCGTTCCGATTAGTTTTAACCCTTGGATCTTATACTATAACCTTGCATCCCTAAGAAACCAACACTATAAAAGCTTCCCGGAGTAGATCATATTAAGAAAGTATTTTTTCATCTTCCGGTATTCAATTAACAAATCATAGAATTATATAATCATGTCAAAAACAAGTCCAATTTTGCTTAGACCATCCACAACAACTTTACATTCATTGGTCATCAATGTCTTATGTTTACTGAGTACATCTTGGGGTTTATATCGAGCTACTGAAATAATTTTACCTCCAAGTTTAAGTAAAGCTGGTCATAAACAATTTTTAACTAATATTTCTGTTGTAGCAACAATAATCAATAATGTCGCTAACATCATTAATTGGTGTCTTCAAAGAAAGAATTTATCTAATGTCAAATTACTTCAAAATTCTGATTTCATCAGTAGACACATTACATTACCCATCGCATTAGTCATGGAATCAATTGTTCCTGTTATATATTGGCCATTAAGATTATTTGCGTTAAAGCTTATCATGCAAGACATTCCATCAGATCATAAATCACCTATTCCTATATCAGTTGATATGGCCATTCATTTGTTTCCAGCACTCTTCTTATTGAGTGATCATTATTTGTCAGGCTCTGGTTTAAGATTCAAAGTATCAAATAGTAAGGCATGGATAATTGTTACAGCCTTAGGGGTTGCATATTATAAATACCTAGGCGCTTTGATTGATCCAACCAGAGGTCAAGCTTATCCATACCCATTTTTAAATGTAGACGAGCCTTACAAATCAGTAATTTTCGTTATCGTAACATCTGTTACTTGGGGTTTCTACACACTATATCAAAATTTCCCTCCATCTTTCAAGTCGGTGTTCGGTAATAAGAAACAAGCGTAATTATTACTCCCGTGCTAATTACTTTCTCGTATACGTTTTGGATGTCCCAATTCGTAAATAGAAAAATATTTCATATATAGTTGCAATTCAATATTGTTATATACTTATACGTATTCTAAATCTCCTGTTGCTTCAATATTCATTATAGCCCTAACGCAATATGAACTATACGTTTACCCGGTTGATTTAAGAGATACTTTTTTCATTGTCCTAAAATCTATATCTTTTTTTTTTTATAAAAAGCGAGAACTATTTTTGTTGATTTATGAATAGTATCTTCTTCCTCGTACGTTTATTTCTTGTCTGTTATTTTTTAAAAGTCCTCAACATCATATAATATCGCAAACGCAGCACTAACTTATGGATCTTATTCTTTAAAGAGCCAGAGATAGATTTAATTTATTTTGATATATCTATTACTCATTTTTAGTGTCTGTTTAGCGTAGATAAACTGAACGTTGCTGGGCGCCTTATGTTGATTTTAAGATGAAACATTGGGAATCAGCTGTATCCACATTTTGTACTTTTCTGTAAATCGTAAATTATTTTTATATGAGGACTGAGCATTGAGTAACTCCAATGCTCATTGATGTAATACCACTCTTGTTTATAAAAAGCCTGTTACAATATTTAAATCTCATCGAGATTCAAATGTCTAAAGGACAAATTGATTAATTGAAACAGTACAATAAAATAAAAAGAGGGCTGTAATAGAAAGGTAGAGTAATAATTACACTATGCATAGAATAAAAAATATATAGATTTATTTGTAATATTATTGATAATTTTTTTTTCTTAAATTAAAAATAGAGAACATAAATTAAAGAAGGTAGATTGATAAAAAAACATAACATTTCTTAATAAAATTCCCATTTAAAATTGTAAAGCGGCACCCTTTTGCTTCTTTTCACCACCTAATTCGAAGTGCTTACATCTCTTTAAGACTAATTGAGCCTTAGTCTTACAAGCAACACATTCTAATCTTAAAACAACTTTCTTGGTAGTCTTAGCTTTCTTGTGGAAAACTGGCTTAGTTTGACCACCGAAACCAGATTGTTTACGGTCATAACGTCTCTTACCTTGAGCAAATAAGGAAGCCTTACCAGCTTTGTATTGAGTAACCTTATGTTGGGTGTGCTTTCTACAGGTTTTACCCTTACAGTAAGTCTTTCTAGTCTTTGGAACGTTAACTGTTATTTGAAAATTTCATAGAAGAGAAATAATTTTAGTTAGTAAAATTTGTTATTATTAAAATTCCTGTTTAATACGGTTAATTTTCAGATTATATGGTAATTGTAAATTCTTTCACGTTTTCTACAACACGCCCAACATCGACGTTATATGGCTCCATCTCTTAATCTGAACATTATACAATGACGTGTGCTTTAACATTAACCACATGAATAAACTTGGTAAACATATTTCGAAAGCTTCAATAATACCTTCTTGTTTGGGAAATCTATATTGGTTTCTTGATTACCGTCATATAATTAAAAAAATCAAATCGTATACATTGTCTATGGTTGGATTATGACATACCCATTGTGATAATTAGCTTTTGGGGGTGTTTTTTACTTTTAAACTTGACCTGTAAATTACCTAAGTAAATAACCACTTCTTATAATATCAATATTTGACTATACCTTAGGTCTCATTACGCTACACCATCCGCACTGGTTGTCTACGCTAACCACCTTAGATTCCTTCCATCTACACTGGAATTTCCAAACATTGAACAAAACGGAGATATTGCGGTGTTTGGCGTCGTTGTCCGGGTGTTTTTCTGTTCGCGAAATTTATAAAAATTGGAAATTTTCATTTATAAAAAAACTATAAACAAATGCATGGGTTGTCTGTATACAATGTGGATGTAAGGGTGTTACACAGTCATGATCATTTGCATTGGAACATGAAGATAAGATGTAAGAACAATAATAAATTCCGTAATAAGAATGATATTGACTAGTGTACTAATTCCTTACCGATGTATTTTGTTAAGGCCCCACCTTTTTCTGATTTTTATCAAGAATATATAACATTATTAGTATTGTAACCTCGATTTACCCGCCTGCGGATTCCTATTTAGGAAAAACTATTGATAATTTGTATTTTTACCATAAAACACCAAATAGCTCTTTTTTAGTGCACAAAGGATGACTGGGGAATTTTATTTTTAGCAATCTGAATCAGATTTGAATATTATTCAGAAGAGGGCTATTCAAGGTTAATAAATATTTTGTCTTAGAGATTGCCAGTTCGACGAAGCCGCATTGCTCTTATTCAAAAGCACAAAACAACATCTCACAGTCTAATTGGTGTATACCCTAAACAAATAGATTTATACTTACAATGGGAATAAGTAACTTTGCATATCTTTGTTCGAAAACTCCTCTTCCGTTGTGTTCCGTGGTAAAATCTAGTTCACATTTGGTATTATCAAACTCTACCCTAATAGACAACTTTGATCCACAGCATCTTAACGTCGGAATTCTTCCGCGCTGCTATGCCAGATCTGTTGACTTGGCCAACACGGTTATATTTGGTATAGGAAATGCATTTATTAATATTGCAGCATTAGGTGTTATACTTATTATCATTTTTAATATTAGACAGAAATATACAGCAATAGGGAGATCAGAGTACCTGTACTTTTTTCAGCTAACTTTACTATTGATCATATTTACATTAGTGGTAGATTGTGGTGTCTCACCACCAGGCTCTGATTCATATCCATACTTTGTTGCGATCCAAATCGGACTTGCTGGTTCTTGTTGCTGGTCATTACTAATCAACGGTCTGTTAGGTTTCAATTTTTGGGAAGATGGTACATTTAAATCTATGTTTTTTGTGAGAGGATTCTCATTTTTGGGATTTGTTGCCAACTTTTTAGCATCGATACTGACGTTTAAATCGTGGATTGCAAATCACCAAACTCTGTCAACTAACACCACAGGGATGTTTGTTATAGTTTACGTGGTAAATGCAGTAATACTATTTATTTACGTTCTCTGTCAACTACTTGTGTCTTTATTTGTGGTTAAAAATTTATGGGTTACAGGATCTATCTTTTTAGGGGTATTCTTTTTCGTTGTAGGGCAAGTATTAACTTATGCATTTTCTACCCAGATTTGTGAAGGTGTTAAACATTATATAGACGGTTTATTTTTCGGTAGTATTTGCAACATTTTTACATTGATGATGGTTTACAAGACATGGGATATGACTACTGATGACGATCTAGAGTTTAGTGTCAGTGTTAATAAGGAAGGTGATGTCATATATACTAACTCATTCAGATAGCTGTAATATCGAAAGCATATAATCATACAACCACTTATATAATAATGTCATATAGATCAACTTCATAAAGGGTTTACCCTATGGGTGATTAACAAGGAACGAGGCTTTATTATCGGTCCTTAAGTCATCTATTGCTTTCTGCTAGGCACCTAACTCAAAAATGACATGTTTGGCTAATGTAATTTTGTCATGTGGTGAATTTTATAGGTAACTAGTCAACCATTGAGATGTTTCTGCTAGCGATTTACTTAATACTGGATAGACTTTCAATGAAGTCTTCTGTTTTTCAATGAGGTGACTATGTGTCTTAAATAGGAAATATATAAACAAACTGGATTTTCCGATTCTTCGAGACCAAAAAAAATAAACAAATCATTGCACGAAAGTAACTATACCATTAATTCCGTACAGTTTCCTTTTATTCAAGGCTTCTAAGCAAAGGAGTTTATATTTTCATCTGAAGAGGTGTGGAGCAGATTATAAGGAAATAAATGGAAATATAAGCCAAGTTGTAGTTCCCCATCGCAACAAATCTTGGCAAGAACAAAAAGAAAAATACATTAAAGATGGAAGTAAATACAACAGTGAATCCAATAATCAAAAATAATGATAATGAAATCATATCCAATATGGATAACAATGACCACGTAAATCATTTGTCACTTCAGGAAATTGAAACTGAAACACCCTTAGATATATCCAATAGTGAAAGTGATCAAGACTTACAGTCGATTAAACATTCTGACGCAAATCATACTACTGCCAACTCAAGTGATACAACTCAATCTGAAAATAAAGAAAATAAGACATTCATTTCAGCATTTAGAGTATTTTCTGACAAAACACATAATAAAGAAAGTCATACGGTATCTCCTACTATCAAACAACAAGAGATAGAATCCATGTCAGGAGCAACTTTCATAAGTAAATCAAATAATGTGTCAACGAATATGAGTCCCAGCTCAAGTACAATAAGGCTGAAACAAATGCTTGAAGAAGAAGAAGGTGAGGAAACAGAACAAAGTAAGTTGGAAGCAAAGAAGCTTTTTATACCGAAACTGTTTACTTTAGAATCAACAAAACCATTATTGCCTTATCCAGATACATCGTATTCTCAGAAAATGCTACATTATGAATCAGTCTCTGCGGATGAAAAAAGTGATGATGATGCTGCTAGCATATACAACAATGAAAATCAAGTTTCACCACAAGTTATTCACTCACCTTCTAGAATTCCGCTAAACAATACAATCACAATTAATAACTTTGTAAAGGCGAATAGTGGACAACATCCTCCTTCAAGGTATTCCTCAGACTCTTCCTACAATGATGAACTAACTGAACTTTCTACTACAGCACCAACAAAAGACTTTTTTCAAATTGGGAAAGTACCCAATATTACCGAAACACCGGAACGTAAACCAACTACCGACAATAATATTCCCTACTTACATGACCTAAAACTGTCTGAGAAACGTAATACAAACATGTTTGATCTAACTACTACGTTTGAAGAATATATGCCTTCTCATAATATCACATCTGAAAGCATAGATGAGAAGCTGAAGGCAGAGGATAATAAATACACAGTGGATGACGAGGTTTTAACTGAACTAATTGGAGATGACATTGTAAACGAGTTAGGTATTTCTACTGGTATTGAAATGGCTGACGAAACCTTACAGGATATACATCATAGAATAAAAGAGGATAATGTCAATGAGGCTGCGGATGAACTGGGCAAGGGAAAGAGGCTATCAATCGAAGATACGGAGGAGATTGTTGCAAACATTATTGGAGAATTAAAAAGGAACAACTCCCAAAAAATTAAATCTGACTGTCTCGAAGGTGAGGGAGGTAGAAAAGGATCTGAGAACTTGAAAGTTGATAATAACTCAGATGCAAGTGCTGTTTTAGAAAATTCAGTAATAGAAAATGAGAATCAAGTGGTTTTAGCCAATATACTCCAACACGAAAATGTGCAACTACCAATCCAGAAGAAAGACATGCTAACTGATAACAATCCTGATGAAAACTTGGCACCTGAAACATACGACCAGTCTGCTGTTAATTCTGGAGATATTAGTAATAAATCTATCGAGGATGACAATAATAAATTACCTTTTCAAACTAACGAAGCTGAAAATGCCAGTTCAAGAGAAATCCAGAGTAAAGAGTCGCCTCTAAAGATAGTCACCTCAGTCGATAAAAATGAATCCGAACTCCAGAGTAAGAATAAAAAATTTTCTTTAGAAGAATTACCAATGAGCCCTGTTGAAGATGTTAAAATTGAAGAGAAAACTGGCTTAGAAGTTGCTTCTGACGTTAAAAATATTCAAAACAATGCCATAGATATTGCAGATATTGGTGAACAGACTAAGGAAGGTGCAACAGCGACAGCAGAAATAAGTAACGCAAAAATGAAAATTGTGGAAGAAAATGCTAATCTGGAAAAGCAGGCAGACAAATTCAATAATTACAGTTCAAGCCTATCAGATCATGGAGAGGCTGCGGAGGATGTAAAGGAAATGACTAAACAGGATAATACGACAGAATTTGAAACAATTACGATATCCAGTATTGATGTAACGAGCAGGGTAGTTTCATTGGCCAACTCTGAAAGTTCTAAATCAGTGTCCGAGACTCCACTACATTCCCAGTTGAGAATTGGGTCTGTTATTTCAGCAACAGAATCGTTATTTCATTCCACAAGAGTTGGTTCAGTAGCGTCTAGCACTGCATTTACAGTACCAAATTCCAGAGTTTCATCAACCGGCTCAAACTTTACTACTATCTCGGCTTTCACACCGGTTCTACCACCTATACCAAAGATGGAATCTATATATATTGACGACCCCTTTGGTTATGAAATGGACACATCAACAGATTCTATTGAATCCGGTCCATTGACACAACCAAAGAACTATCTAAGCGTATGGCACTCTCAAGAAACGGGGCTTACAACTCCATCTCAAACTTCTACAAATTCAATTCGTAAGCGTGAGATTCCTTCACTATTGGCCGAATCTGGATCTACATTTTCATTTAAACCAACATTAGTCCACAGAACAAAAGTTCACTATGCTGAATCACGGGACAAAGTCTCACATGAGTCCAAACAAACAATGCTAGAAAGCGAGGGACAGTCAACATCTCTAGAAGTTTCCCATGTCGATATTGATGCGGATACCGTGAGTCTATCATTATCGGAAGACTTTAATAATATTCTAGAAAAGTTCACAACCGATGTTGACTCAATTCATGAACATTCTGCATCTCCAGGGCGTTTAAGCATTTGGACAAAGGAGAAAAGTTTACTCGATGAGCAAACAAAAATTGAGAAGATGAAACAAATGAATATCGAAAAATTATTTGCAGAAGATATTAAAAAAGGTGCATTAAAGTCACCCGTGAAGGATGTCATGATTAGCAAAGCTGATAGTGTTAAAAGTTTTAACGTAGATACAGAATATGATGAGTATCTGTCAGAAGAGGGAAGTAATGATGATAATAAAAACGAAAAATCAGGAAAGTTGGGCCACGTTGATAGTCCATTCAAAGTTATCAAAAGTAAGAACTGGGATTTAGAGGGGAACAGTCAAATTAGGGAGCCATTATTTACAAGTAAAGATGGTGCCGACATTGTAACGAAGCCTATTTTAATCAAAAAAGAAGAGTCTACGTTGGATATTTTACCAGCGGTTAATGAAATTGGTATAAAAAAAGAACCGCCTGAAAGTCTGGAGGAAAATCTTGAAACAATTGGTACATCTCAATACGAAGGTCAACCGGTAGATAACGGTGCTGGCAATCTCAAGAACAGTGACGCAATTACAATAATTGATCCTAGTGCAGAAACACAAAAAAATGTCAAAAATGTTGAGGAAAAACTTGTGGATATTGGCTTAGTATATATTTATATTGATAAGATCAAAGTTAACTTGAATGGTGTTAAGCGTCACAAAGCAACCTTTTCATTAGAAGTTGACAACGGTTCCAATGTTACGAAGAGTTCATGGATAAAGTTAACGGAAGACAATTATTTTATTGTTGATAAAGAATTTGAGTTATCTGTAAAGGACATTCACCAAAGTCTTTTTGTTACCTTAAAATGCCGTTACACTAGACCCGAAAATGAACTTCAGGAAGTTGTTGAGAAGATTAGCATGGGTAGAAAATTTGGCGGGCTAGGGAAAAGTAAGTATAAATATGAGAAGAAATTTGTCCAAAGACCTTTTGTGGATGATGAATGGGATTACACTTTTGCAAAAGATGGCTCATTTGGTAGTTTAGAATTGCAAATAAATGAGGAATTTTTAGACAAAATTAATTTCAAAAAGTATAAACGGTTAGAGTATCCTCTAATTAACAAATGGGCTAGAATTGCTAGTAGAAGCAAAGAGAAGAAGCTACTAAATGAATTACCTCGTCGGAAACCATACACTATTGGTGACATATCTTTCAAAGCTTGTTTTATTAGAAGGACATCTAATTTAGAAAGATTTCCTAAAACTATGAGTTTGATAGCCGAAACGATAGGAAAATACAAGAAACAACAATCTATTTACAAAGAGGGCTTTTTACTTCAAGAAGGTGGCGATGTTCAGGATATTACCAAAAGGAGATATTTCAAATTAGAAGGCAGTACTATTACTGGTTATCACGAAGTCTCCAGGAATCCTAAAATTACAATCAATCTATTGAAAGCAGTCAAAATACTTAATAATAGTTTGGTTAAGGATTCTAAGTCTGCTGGAGGCAGAGATTTTACAAACTTGGTATTATTTGGGGAAACATTTACAATTGTTTTCGAGGATGGTGAAAGTATAAGTCTCAGTTCAGAGACTTCTGTCAATGACACAAAAGAATGGTATAGGAATATTAAAGAAAGTATTGATTTAAATTTTTCCCATCAACCTTGGGTTAAGAAATTCACAGAGACATCACTATGAAAAAGTGTATTATTATTATATTTTTTATAAGGACATTATATATAAATTGAAAAAATACCAAATTGATCTTAACTTGAATCTGTCTAGTATATATTCTGTAAATGGTGACTTTATATGCCTAACTAAGTTACCGCTATTGAAAATCAAAGGAGTCGATGCTGAATATGTTTGCTGTAATCTCAATTTAACGCGAGTTATTACGTCAGAATATAGCCGAATTTTAATGTAGATAAACATAAGATATATAAATACAAACTCAATGAGTGGTTTCTTGATTCTTAACGTTACTATTATTGTGGAGGTTTTTGTTGATGTTGCTGTTGCTGTTGGTGATTCATTTGTGGTTGAGGCATCATACCTGGCATAGGGAAAGGTGGAAAACCACCAAACATAGGTAATGATGGGAATGCAGGTGGTTGCATCATTTGTGGTGGGTTTTTATTTGAATCCATTGTATTTTTATTCATCATCATATTTTGATTGTTATTACTTGTGTTCATTAAAGATTGTTTATTCATATCATTATTATCATTACCACTATTACTAGGAGAGTCTATTGATGTTGAGTTTAATTTACCTTGTTGTTGTAAAGCCAGTAAACCCATAAGAATTCTTCTTGGGTTATATTCTTGTCTTAGTTTTTCTTGTCTATCCAGATATTCCATCCAAGTATATTCATTGAATCCATAGTTGAAATAATCACTTAAATTTGCTCCTGGTTGTCTCCATGGTTTTTCCTTCAATACTTCTGGATCAATTTGAGTAACGGGTTGTCCATCATATAGACCATCTTTATCCAATTCAATCGAACCACCAGAATTTATGCCTATTTCTAATGCTGTTTGATTTTCATTAGTCGAGGTTCCATCTGCTGAGATCTCTCCTGTAGTAGTTTGAACCGTTGTAGCGGTTTCATTCTTTCCAGCTGCTTCTGTAGCAATACTTATAGAGTCGGTTTTCTCAGCAGATGTGATACCAGATGCTACAGTAGTGCCTGCAACTGTTGTTGTATCCAGTCGCGTAGTGTCAGCCCCCGTACTAATTATGAATTCTACATCTGAGTCACTATCACTATCTGAATAATCAGAGCTATCCTGAGAGTCACTTGAATCATTTTCGTTATCTATTTGTTCCACCTTTTGTCTTTTAGTTGAGTGATCTTGGTCATCAGTTGCAATGCCCTCTACATTTCTCTTTGTACTCTCATCTGTATCAATCGTTTCTGATTCTTGCCTCTTCGTCGTTGTCGTTGTCGTTGTCGTCGTATCTAGTTGATTTGTTAGTTCTGAGTCAGAACCATACAGAAACTTGTCATCCTCATCATCACTAGAGTTCATCTTGAATGTATATATATATTTTTCAATGTCTGGCTTGTGTATCTTGTCCTTAACTCCTTATGACGTTTTTATCTTGAATTAGACCTCATACAGTTATTCATATATTCCTTTAAATTTCAGTGTTTAGTTTTTTTCGTCCTGAAAAAACTTTTGTCCGAGATTACAAGATAATAATATACGTCGTGCAGAATGATTCAGCATGTATATACATAAATTTAGTTATGATGAAAACGCTACTTTATAGAAATAGCTTACACAGTTTGAAGATTAATAATAAAAATATTTATAATAAGAATCAAGAGATTTAACGCATACTCGATGTTAAAGGCAATAACAATTGAGTAGAAGGACATTGTATTTTTTTTCTGGAACGGACAGTGTGACGCGAATATAACAAAGAGTATATACAAATAAGAGGTAATGAAATTTAAAAGTTTAAATTTTAACTAAGAATATATATATATAGCAAAAATAAGAGAATAAAGATGTTTAGAAGAAGAAAATAAGGGGGAAAGAAAAAAGTAGAAGTGAAGAATGCTGTAATGCAAATGACGACGGATGAAAGAATTGACTGTATTTAAAAATAAGTCTTGCTAAATCTGTAAGAAATTTCTTGGAAACGAACTTTGTCAAAATATTCTTCATTTCTTGAATATCTATGAAGTTTTTGACCTAATTGTTTTAGAAATATAATTTCAGTTGTTTGTTTAGAGGTGTTTGGTATTGCTTTACCTTTAAAATTTGCTTTTGGTATTGGTATTTTCTGTGGTGGTTCATTCCTTAAATTTAGATAATTTAATGGTGGAACATAATATTGATCAAAAATTTCCATTTGATTGTTATTGTATGTCTGAGTTGGGATATGCCTTGGAATAGTTTGATTATTTATTTTATTCGTTGTTTTAAAATTTTTATTTTGTGTTTTAGAAGTTCTATAATTGTTATTACTTTTATTCAATGGAATAATATTATTGGTATCAAAATTTGTTTGTTTGATATTATCATTGACGTCAATGTTATAATCTGAAGAAATACTCTTTAGACTATCTTGTTTAGATAAGGATGGTTTTGAACCAGAAAAGACCGAGGATAATGAAGAAGCAACAGAATTAGAAGAATTTGATTCTTTTAAGAAAGTTGGTTTTCTATGCCATACCTCATTATTGTCATTTTTATTGTTTCCGATAATATCTTTTTCTTCATTATAGTCTCTGATAAAATCTTCATATTTGCAATTATCATTTAATAATGTTGAAGAATTAATTAAATGAATTGGCTGAGTATGGACAAGTTGTTGAAGTTGAGACGAGTTTGAAAATGAGGATCCATAACTTATTGTATTATTTTGAGATTCATACATTGATGTATAATCTTGATTATATATATTTTGATAATCACTGCTATTATTTGGATGATGATTTATGCTTGTCATTTCTTTTTTATAGTGTGAAGATGTTTCAGAGAAAGAATAATCGGAGTTATATTCCAAATTAAGTAAATTGTCATTTAATAAATTGTTGTTATTGTTATGATTATTATTTGTAGCGGCAGGTTTAATTATTGAATCCATTTTATCATTATAATAATAATCTGTATTATATTGATAAGAAGGAGAAAATTGAAAATTTGGATCATCTTCATCAAATGCATATAATAAGTCCGAAGATGAGAAAAAACAATAATTTCTGTTTACGGATTCTCTTTCCATTTCAACAGAAGAAATTTCATGAGGATAATTGATAGGATCTTCAGTGATCTGATTTAAAGGTGTAATAGCATGCATCATTATTGTATTATTATTATTGTTGTTATTATTTTTCGTTATTCTTTACGTAAAAAACATACGATTATGTAAGGAATACCAAAAGGAAAAGAAATTAGACAATAAAAGGAAAGGGTATTTTGTTACAATATAATGGAAAAATGAACCTCAAAACAATTCATTTAAATATGTGTTGTGTCAAATTTAGAATAGCGCGGCAAAGAAATATATGTCGACCCCATCGCAAGTCTGAAAAATGATAATGATAATAATAATAATAATAGAAAGAAACAAAGAAAGAAAGAAAAAAGACGAAACGTTGATCCTTTAACTTAGAATAATCTCCACAAACATGCCAACAAAACCATTATTGTGTCTATCAACTTACAAGGGGGAACATAATGTACATTAAAACCCCATTCACTCGATATTCGTTGCAGTAATAATCAATATTAAAGAAACGTTCCCCGCAGTTAAACAAGAATGAAATTTGATGTTGTCACTGCAGACTTTATCTAGCCATGTTATGTTATGTCAATTTTATCGATGTGCTATGCATAATTTAGAATGATTTCAAGATTCGAATTGAGGGTTGTGTTAATATTATGATTAATACTATGTGTATCTGTTTTAATTCGAATCCAAAAAAAAATGAAAGGGAAGCCACTGTTGAACAGATACATATTGACTAGAACCTTGGCAATTGAAAAGGGAAACAAGTATACATCCAACAAATTTCATAATTCATATTCCAACAATTCGATGAGACATGCCATTGTTATTACTGGTCTGGAATAGTATTGATTCAATTCTGATTCAATTTTTCAAATTTTTGCCATTTTGAGTAGTGATTGCTTCAAGACTCCTCAAAAACTATCAACTCCGATATATTTGTCGTCTATCATGAAACTATCTGATAATAATTTTATTGTTAATATTAGCCATCAATGCATAATGATTTGCTTCAAAAAGTTTAATTTTTTAACAAAAAAAAACTTTAATCTGATATCTATTTAATGCACAGAAAAACTAATTATGATAGAGACTAGTGAGCAAATTTGCATTTGACCGTTAATAATAATAACGAAAAATGTAATGTTACAAACAGTTTTCTTATTTATTTTAGATCTACATAGTAGCGTAACCACTTGTGAATAAAGATAAAACAAGAATTCTCCTCCTTTTTTTTTATTATATCTTTAGATTTTAATTATGCAGAACCTCCCTAGAACTTGACAGTATTGCATTAAATCTCCACAAAAAAAATTAAATCTATATTATTTACCATGCATAAAACACATTTCCAATTAGTAGCAAAAAAGTAAATGAATGAAACTTATTACATGAAGTCATTGTAAAAAAAAAAAAAGGAGGGCGAGATCATATTATTTCCTATTGTGGAAATAATTAATTTGTTATATCGGGGCTGAGTCAAATATAAGCCTGCTTGGAGGTGCCTGATTTCCCCTCGTCTTTTAATATTTTGATTATTTTTTCCCTGTTATCTGTCATATTGATGTAACTTTTCAAAAACATGTTTAATCAAACGCAAATTTGCACCATTAAAGTTTTTTCTCTCTCTGCTATGTATTGTTAGGCTTTAATCCAATTACCCCCGATTAATTAAAGTTTTAATTTTTTCGATGTCATATCGATGATGTATAACATAATGCACCTTGATACAAGTCCGATCATTGAGATCGTTCGCGTCAAAATGAAAGAAAAACTTTAGTAGCTACACCCATAAGTTGTGGGAATGTGATTTTTATTCAACAATTTTGACTGTGGGAATGCACCCAGACAAGGGATCGGCACCCAAACATTTTATTTTTATTTCCAAAAAAAAAAAAGTAAAAAAAAATCTGATAAATCAAAAATACTGGGTAACCACCCGAATTAAGTAAAAATCACTTGTAGCTTGTATTGAGGATGAAAAATTAACGTGAAATTTTAGTACATTAATAATAATTAGATGGAAAAATGACTTACATACAGAGTAATAACAAAGTAACAAATTAACAATGGCTAAGAGAACTAAGAAGGTTGGTATTACAGGTAAATATGGTGTTCGTTACGGTTCTTCTTTAAGAAGACAAGTTAAGAAATTAGAAGTTCAACAACACGCTAGATACGATTGTTCTTTCTGTGGTAAGAAGACTGTTAAGAGAGGTGCTGCTGGTATTTGGAGTTGTGCTTCTTGTAAAAAGACTGTTGCTGGTGGTGCTTACACTGTTTCCACTGCTGCTGCCGCCACTGTTAGATCTACAATTAGAAGATTAAGAGAAATGGTTGAAGCTTAATTAACCTTACATCATAAAAAAAATATATTTTCACGATTACGATCTATCTAACTATCTTCATTCATTCATATATTATTTTACATATTAAAAAAAAAGAAAATAATAATACCTTCTATAATAATAATAATATTACTATTGACAATAATAATAATCGTTAAAATGACGTATCGCTCTTGACGAAAACAAACTCCGAAAAATCAAAAAAAAAAAAAATTAATTTACGGATGAATGGATCTTTAAATAAATGATTTATTCGGACTAATGGTATTTTAAACCATTAAACCGATTGACCTTTTATTAAGGGTTTTCTTTCAAATTCCAATGGTAAATTAAAATTCATACATCAAATTAATACTTATAACTAAATAGTATAACTTTATATGTCCATTATACCTGAAGGAAAACAATATGCTCGTTTCATTCATTATTATGATTATTGGTTAATTATTTATCTGATAGGCGGACTTCCAGATGCTATCCCAATATGACTAACTGATAATAATAAATAAATAAACACACACACACACACACACACACACGTATATATATATATAGTTTCTTTAAAAGTTTTTGGCTGATATTCTTGCTTCTTGTCTTGTATTTTTTCTATCACATTCTCTATTTCTCACTAATATTTTTACACACAAACACACCATTTAATTAATTATCTATTAAGGATAGTTTTTCATTCTGTTTTTAATATTATAAAGTAAACTAGCATATTTTTTTTGTCTTTTCTCTAACTCTCTATAGCACAATTATACATTACAAATGTCACAAAAGAAAAAAAGCTCTCATCCAGCAATTAACTTGATCGCAGGTGGTACAGCTGGTTTATTTGAAGCCCTATGTTGTCATCCATTAGATACGATTAAAGTTCGTATGCAAATTTATAAAAGAGCAACAAATGCTAAGAATGCTACTGAACATTTACATATTAAACCACCTGGTTTCATAAAGACAGGTAGAACTATTTACTCTCAAGAAGGTTTTTTAGCCCTTTATAAAGGTTTAGGTGCAGTCGTTATTGGTATTATCCCAAAAATGGCAATCAGATTCTCATCTTATGAATTTTATAGAGGTTTATTAACCGATAAAACTACAAATACGATTTCAACAGGTAATACTTTCTTAGCAGGTGTTGGTGCAGGTATTACAGAAGCAGTTATCGTCGTTAATCCAATGGAAGTCGTGAAAATTAGATTACAAGCTCAACATTTACCTAAAACAGCTACAGCTCAAGTTATACAACCTGCTGCTGCTTCTCCTGTAATGGCTACAGCTGCCGCTGGTGTCACTTCTTCTACTGCTACTGCTGCAGCTTCTTCTCCAACCAAATATAGAAATGCTATTCATGCCGCTTATACAATCGTTAAAGAAGAAGGTGCAGGTGCATTATACAGAGGTGTATCTTTAACCGCTGCAAGACAAGCTACTAATCAAGGTGCTAATTTCACTGTTTACTCAAAATTAAAAGAATATTTACAAGGTTATCATAAAGTTGAAGTATTACCATCTTGGGAAACTTCTTTAATTGGTTTGATCTCTGGTGCTATTGGTCCATTCTCAAATGCTCCTTTAGATACAATTAAGACAAGATTACAAAAAGATAAACATAGTGATAAATCAACTTCATCTTGGAAGAGAATGTCTGCCATTGGTTCTCAATTAATAAAAGAAGAAGGTTTTAGAGCATTGTATAAAGGTATAACACCAAGAGTTATGAGAGTCGCACCTGGTCAAGCTGTCACTTTTACAGTATACGAATACGTTAGAGGTCATTTGGAAAAAATGGGTTTATTTAATAAGTCATTGAAACCAAAACCAAAAGCATTGGATTGATTTTTTTTCTCTTTTTCTTTTCTTTTATCGAACTCAACCATAGATATTATTCCCTTTTCCCTGTTATTTTAAGTACATAAATATATATTCATATTCCTATTCCTATTTTCTTTATTCACAATTTTTTTTTACAATAATGCCAACAATTTTGGTAAATTTCAAATAACATATATTATCACTATTTTAAAATCTTACACATTACCATTGAATTATCTTGAATCGCATCTCTTTTTTTGTTTTTTCCTAAGCAACCCTTATCTGAATTCACACATAATTAATATACATTTTTCAGTTCCTTCGTTTTTTCCGTTTAAGGGTCATACATTTTGGCACAATATTGCTCAGTTAATATTTATATCTACATAAATACGCAACACTGAACCAGAAAAGTCCTAAATATAGCGAGATATTAAACAAAACGAAAACAGGTTATGCCAAACATTGAAACAACTTTCAAATTATCATCAGGTTATAACATTCCTAGAGTTGCGCTCGGAACATTCGATATTCCAAACAATAAAACTGCTCAAGTAGTAGAATCTGCCCTTCAACTGGGTTATAGACATTTTGATACAGCTGTACTATATCGCAATGAAAAGGAGGTCGGTGAAGGTATAAGTAATTGGCTATCTTCAAACCCTGACCATGATCGTGATGAAATCTTTTATACTACAAAGTTATGGAATGATCAATTCGGTTACGAAAAGGCAAAAATTGCAATTAGACAGTGCCTCGAGGAAGTTAAGGATCTACATTATATTGACTTACTTCTTATGCATTCACCTCTCGGTGGTAAAGATATCAGAATTGGTACGTGGCAAGCAATGCAGGAAGCAGTAGATGAAGGATTGGTAAGAAGCATAGGTGTTTCCAATTACGGGAAAAAGCATGTTGATGATCTACTTAATTGGGAAGGACTCAAATATAAACCTGTAGTTAATCAAATTGAAATATCACCTTGGTGTATGAGACAAGAATTAGCAGACTATTGTAAATCTCAAGGACTAGTGGTAGAAGCATATGCCCCATTGACTCATGGTTATAGAATGAAAGATCCATGTTTAGTCAAAATCGCTAAAGAAATAGGTAAGACCACAGCGCAAATATTGATTAGATGGTCGTTGCAGCATGGATATGTTCCTTTACCGAAAACAGCAACCATTACTCGTTTGCAAGGTAATTTGGATGTTTATGATTTTGAATTAACTGAAGAGCAAATGAATTCTATCGATCATCCTATGGCATACGAGCCTACAGACTGGGAATGTACAACAGCTGCATAGAAAATAATGTTTAGACATTATTTTAATCTCATCGATTATTAATTTTTTTTTTTTTTTTTCTATATTTTTTCAATTAATAAGCCGTAGCTCTGTAATTTTTGATCTTATACAAAACTCTGCATACGAACTCATCTGTAAACCTATTTAATAATCTTAAAGGAAAGAATATATAAAAACGTATACACTTGATTATATCGAGACATGAGTGTACGAAGGAAGACACATTATGAAGTTTTGAACGCCTCATTACAAACATCACCGTTAGAGTTAAAAAAACTATATAAAGAACTACTACTGTCTACTCATCCAGACAAGCAACAACAAGCACAAGGCTCTGTAAAATCTATTAAAAGCATAGATGATATTAAAGAGGCTTATCATATATTGAGTGATCCAATTTTACGGAAAAAGTATGATGCGGAACTATTGGAGCTAGGAAAACGACATGGGGTATATAAATTTGGGGATGGTGTTGATGAAGTCTCTTTAGATACGTTTCAAATGGTAGAGACAGACGACGGTGATGACCTTGATATAGCGCATTACGTCAGACATTGTCCAAGATGTCAAGTTAAGGATGGATTCAAACTTAATGATCTGTTATTGGAAGAATTTGCCGTCAGTTGTGAAAATAGAGATGATGGGATGTTTCAAGTCTTAATTCAGTGTGATTCTTGTAGTTTATGGTTAAAAGTTGATTTCTTTGCAGCAGAAGAAGAGGAAGAGTAGATATTTCAGCACTTTTAGGACGATTCGGTGGGAAAACCCTAATACTTTATATTTTTATAGATTATGCTTCTGTTGAAAATATCGGCAGTTCTTCATATAAAGTAACTCCAGACAAGAAATAAGTAATAATTAATTAGTAATA
This sequence comes from Jamesozyma lodderae, assembly GCA_030571655.1. NCBI lineage: Eukaryota > Fungi > Ascomycota > Saccharomycetes > Saccharomycetales > Saccharomycetaceae > Jamesozyma > Jamesozyma lodderae. Next base: position 38,503 of record JAJLYF010000007.1, on the reverse strand, counting down.
TTAGAATGTTTAAATAGAGTTTGAAAAATTTATAAAAAGAATGCATTTTTAGAATAAAGACGGACATTATTTTGAATGAAATTCTTTATCAGCATCATGCACAGAGATTAAAGCCTTAGCCATAGCCTCGAAATCGGTCATTAAGCTAACATGACCAGTATCACTAACAACCTTCGCCACTACTGGGAAGCCTCTTCTTTCAGGTAACAGCCATTTGTAATGAACAACACCATCGCCGGGACCATAATAAAAATCATCGTAATGACCATCGATGATACCTTTAATACCATCAACTTTACAACCACGTACAGTTGGGACTTTGTTACCATATACTATAGCTAATGGTGGATAAGTTTTTGTCGGATCATATTCTAATGATTGTAGGTATTTTTTAGTTCTTGGTAATTCACGTTTCAAATAATTATAAGAATCATCATAGGATGTTCTGAATTCATCAGGTTCAATAACTTCAATCGGTTTATTTGAGTCACCATTGATATCCTTTGCAACTTTGCCAATTATTGGCAAACTTTCAATGGCAAATTTAGTTGTTGAGTTTAACGTTGAAATGACTGAGAGAGCTGGGTTTAAAGCTGGTGATAAAGCAGTCAACGAACCACTCCTATTTTTTCTAGAAGTTTTACTTAAAGCGGCTTCTTTCTTTCGTTGTTCGATCAAGTTAAGTCTCTTTTGACTAACTAATGGTGATAAACCTAAGTATCTCCAGACTTCTGGGTCAAAGAAATCGACATCATATCTTTGAAAAGTCGTTTTATCGACAAAACATCTTCCATCGAATGGTAAAAAATATAAACTACTCCTCATGAAAAAATTAGCCTCTTTACTCAATATAGTTTTATTAAACATTATCTCATCACCAAATCTAACCGGACCTAAAATATTTGAGCATTGAGCTGGAGACCCAACATATATAATACCCCTAACCAATTTAGTATGGTCTTGTAAAACCTTATGCGCTACTAAACCTCCCATAGAATGAGCTATAATGTATGTACCTTTAGGTTTCCCCCTGTATTTTGGATTTTTCTTTTGTCTATCCCAAATTTGCTGTAAGCGGTCTGCTAGTTGTTCGGCTGGGATCTCTAATGAGAGCCTCCAATCATAACCGAATTCTTGAATAGTAACGTTTGGATTAGAAGCTAATTTTCTAATTAGTTTTTTTGAGATATCAACGGGACCCACATGTGTTAACATTCTATCAGGTTTAATTAATTTCTGATTATTTATTTCATCTTTTGGTTCGGGACCAATTACTAAATCTGCTTTCGTCATATTGAAACCAGCTTTAACAGGGATCCAAATTAACTTTCCAGTCCTTGCATCTCTTAATGTGGAGCCACGATAACCACCCATTATAATAAAATCACCATCAAGCTCATCCCAAATGGTATTCAAACGACCACAAACATAACCATCGGGAGTTTTATTAGTAGGATCGAGCGTTATTTGTTTAATAGAATTTTTTAAATCACTCATACCGAGTGATTCTTTGATGGCTATGTTTCTCACATTATCTATACCCTTTTCATCTTTATATAGTTCGAATTCCTCGAGGGAAGATATAGAATTTGTTCTCTTTAGTTTTTCTTTTAATCTATTCTTCATAACCATTGAATCCAGAATATCTGATCTTTCTTGATCTTGAGACAATTTAACTATTGGATTAGCTTCGTCGTTTTCAAAGGTAGTTCCTTTTCTTTTCAATGGTACTGGAGCATTATTTGGATCACTTACAGGTTTCATTGTCCTCATCATAGATACAGGAGCATCTTGACTTTCACTATTATGGCCAAATGGTAGGGAGAATGAGAAAATCTTGTGATCTTTGTTATAACTATGATACGTTTTCAAGTCTCTCGTATCAGCATCGTTAATATCTTCTATAGAAATAAATTTTGATTTTTTTTGTTTCTTCTTTTCAGGTTTATTATCAGTGTCAGAACTGTCTGTTGAAGAAAAACTATTGGAATCTTGTTTATTGGCTATATTTGACCCACCAATGACGTTATTCGCCTGGTCCATGGCCTCGAAGGTATGGTCTGTCTCTACACCTTTGTAAACGAACCCATTCAAATCATCTTTATTTTTTTCATTTGAAATTTCATTGTCATTACTATCCTCTTCACCACTATCAATATCCCCGTTGTCTACCGCAGAGGGTTGGACATTAGAAGCAGACATTGATATTGACTCCACAGATGGCGAAGGAGAGTCTTCATTATTATTTTTTTCATCAGTTGGGTATGTCATTATTGTATCCTTAGGTAACTATAACTCTTTGAAGCAAAAATACTGCCAAGCAAAAAATCAATTAATTAAAGAGACAAAAAGGTTTACTTGCTCAGAAGTTATCTATATATAAATCATGGGTTATAGCTCCAAATATGCCAAACAATAAATTAATTCAAAGAAATAGGAGATATAAATTCAGCCGGTTGGATATATTTTTATTAAAAAGATACAAAGGCAAGCTAAGGCACCCTTAGATAACCACTGCGGATCCATATTATGAGTACTTCGTTAGGTAATTAAAATACCCGAATAGAAGGCTAGGGGGATGAATTAGCGGGCCAAAGAGAGAAACACAAGGGATATAACAGTGTCTGCGGATTTAAAGAGCAATTGCGAACATTCCATTAACAAGACACAAGATCTATGTAAAATTTTTATCTAAGTTCAACAACTCCTATCTTAGTCTCTACGGATAAGTACTTCACAGGATAATAGACGTAAGAGCGTTACTGTTCCATCGACCATTCTTCCGTTATTATACCATATATTTGATTCTACCCCAAAACACAAATATAATCACCCCGATGCACCCATCACAACATCCTAATCCCTTTATCAAGAACATATAGTTGCAAGTCCCTATTGCCACAACTTCCTTTCTCTAATCATGGCATCGGTATTGTTCCCTACAAGGGAGAACAGAACGGGTTCTTGTTCTCCAAAATATTCTCGACCTGCGAAAAAAATAAAAAAAAATAAAAAATTTCGGAGATTTGAAAACCCCCACGTTGAATCTAGAATTTGAAGTGGGGGGTTAAAAAAAAAAATTTCAAATCTGAAAGGCGGGTAACTTGAAACCCCTAATTTTATCTTGATTATCAAATATTTTAAAAGGAAAGCATCTATAATATCAGTAGTAGCTGTCGATCTTCTTTTAGTAAAAAAAAAAGAGAAACGTAACAAGAAAGTAATACCCTGCAATGAACCAAGATCTAACTGCTGTTATCCCATTGGAATCTGATCCTGCCGTTTTCGATAAATTCGCTTACAATTTAGGTCTAAAGCAAACGTTTAGTTTCACAGACATTTTATCCATTTCAGATGAAACTCTATTAGCTTTTGTCCCAAGACCTATCGTTGCTATTGTGCTTCTATTTCCAGTTCAAGGAAATACAAAGGATGCGATGAAATCTATCAATAACCTCGAATCGAAAGAAACTACTGATCCCTCTTTAGATTTTAATGAACCCATTTGGCTAAGACAAAATTTCAAAAATGCTTGTGGTTTGTATGCTCTGTTACATATCCTTGTAAACAATAAACATTTGTTAACTGATGATTCCCCATTATTAACCTTTTTGAATGATATCGAGAAAAATACTTCTGAAGGTGAACTACAACTAAACTTACAATCGAAGATTGACAAAAACTTGAATAACTTCATAATTGATTTCATCAATAAGAATAAGACAGAATTTGAAACAGGTTCAGGCTCGGGTACAGCACCAAACCCAGAAGATTCAATTGATTTACATTTCATCACTTTTGTTGCCCACGGTGGCAAACTATGGGAACTTGACGGAAGATCGCCACTGCAAAATCCTTTCTGTCTTGGTGTAACCACCTGTTTGACTGATGATGATAATGTAGATCTTTTGAATGAACAGTTAGTCAAACAACGGATTCAGTCTTTCATGGATAACGTTGAAAATGAAGCTGATAAATTAAATTTCTCCTTAATTGGATTGTCTAAAAATTAGGTAATATTTACAGATATTTAAACTTACATATGGCTCTTTTAAAAATTATATATATATATTCCTATATCATTCATCATATCCGCCCCCAAATGATAATAAACCACCTCCTCCCATACCTCTTGAATGTCGTGAAAAATAATCAAAATCAATTGATATAGCATTTGCAAATAAAATGGCTCTTTCGTTCAAATTTAAAATCTTATCGCTTAATAATTCTGAATCATAAACTCCACGGAAACTACGACTTGAATCGAATCGAACGACATAAACACCTGTATCAGTTAAAAATTCTCTACCAAGACCAACCCAATTTCTATCCACTGATGCCATCACTTTACCTCTTTCATCTGTAACTGGAAACTCAAATGATAAAAAAGGTGCATCGATGGCACCAAACTGTTGCATGACCTTATCGTTTGTCTGGCCAAACTCATTAACAAATAAATCATAACGCCTTCTCCATAGATGCCACTTTTGTAAGGACTCTCCAATTAGTGCACCTCCATCTTCATCGGAAGACCAAACTTTGATTTTGGAATTAATAAAAGAAAATTTTCTGTCAATTTTGAATAGATAGTTGTTATTATAATCAAATACGTCTACAACAAACGGACGATGCAATTTGGTGGCTTGTCTCATTAACATATCACTTAATTTACGCTCTCTTTCAACCGCAAAACCTAATGTCTCATTCTTAACGTTACTTATTCGATACTTGTTATTTTGTTCAAAGCCAAATATAATATTCCCATATTCAATCTGTCTCTCTAGAATAACAGTAGGATTGCTCAGTAAGCTCTTTATTGATCTCAGCCGCGTTATTGCACTATTCATTGTTATGGTGTTATCCCTAGGTGTCTTATTGTTTGTAGTTCCTTTTATTTTTTTTTTCTATATCTTTTTTTTTTTTTGGAATAGTGGATTCCCATATGCGATGACTTAAAGATTAGACAGTGGATTAGACAAGTACAAGATAGATACCTTCTAGATGGTTGCTTGATCCACTTGAACGTCTAATATGTATCTTGTGATTGTTTTATTTATTTGATCATTCTTGACAGAAAGACAACATTATAGCAGGGCCAATGTATGCTTCATTCAAAATACATTTACAGTCCTACTATGATTTGTATAGTCAGTTTTACATTTAATAGTTTGTTCAGTTATATTAAGGATTTCAAATTTATCAGGATGTAACCATCAATATGCTGTATGGAATTTTATCAATGGTACTTAAATGCATGATATTTTTTTAAAGAGGAGGCTATACTGCTAGCTTCATAGTTAAATATTCTTATTGAACAAAACAAAATAGCGGTCCTTCCGTCATCTTTAACTTTTTTTGCTAATACAGTTTCATAATATAAGAATACTAAGCAACAATAAATGCTTATGCACAAACTGCACCAACAAGACTTGTGCATTGAATTAAAATTAAAAAAAAATATATGAACGACGCAAAATTTATCACTATATATCTATACCAACGACAGCTCTTTAAAGCGGAAGAATTCAATGTTGCCGTTAATATCAATACAGAAGCAATAATTGGTTTAAAAAAAATCAGTTTGTGTCTGTTTATTTGAATCATTACATGAGATATGACTTTTAATTCAAAGATATCTGATAATTAGTCTCCCTCGTTAAATTATTGACAAGTTAAAAGCTAAATTAATGTGAATTAGGAGAGCAAATTAATTGCCGAACTTATAGAACCACGTTTTTTAAAACAATTATATAGGGAGTTTGGCCGAGTGGTTTAAGGCGTCAGATTTAGGTTGTAATTCAATTTAAACATTCTGATATCTTCGGATGCGTGGGTTCGAATCCCATAGCTCTCACTATTTTTTTTTTAATTTTTTCAAGTTCTTTTTTTTTTTGGTACTAGCTAGTAAGTCCTGTCTTTTTGTCTAGTTCTATTAAATTGATAAGGGAAACCCATCTAAACAGACAGTGGTGGAAACTAATTAGATCTCTTTATATATTTTGGCCTGAAGAAACTAAAGAACTAAAACTGTTAGGATTACGAAAGGATGTTGCGCAACTTTGTTTGTAAAAGATCTATTCATACGGTACCAAAACTAAATAATTTAAAACAATTACAACAATCAGGTATACCAAGTATATATTCATCTAAGGGATTCAACATAATATGGACAGATTATCAAAAATATTTGTGTGATAAATTAACTTTAAGTACTTCCGGTACAAGTCATGAATCTAATTTACCATTTCATATTTTGTTAAATACCTCCAAGAAACCATTTGAAAGTAATATATTCAATTTAGCTTCTGGTATTCATAACAATCATTTATTTATCGAGAATATTTTGCCCGTCGAGGAAAATCAAAATAACAAACCGTCTCAGATTTTATTAAATAGGATCAAAGAATCATTCGATTTAGAATGGGATGAATTAAAAGATGATATTGTTAAATTGATTGAAAAGAAGGTTATTGGACAGGGCTGGTTTTTCTTAATTGAAAACTCAAATAAAGAGATTCATTATCTATTTCTACAGAATAATGGTACGCCGTATTATTTCCCACGGAATCAATTATTTGATTTAAATACGCCTATCAATTTGAATGAATTCAATCACTTAGAGAAGATAAGGAATTTAATTTCGAAAAAGAAAACAACTACCGGTAATAACCATACTTTAAGAGATTGGACGATGCCTTTGATCTGTATCAATTTATGGGATTATGCATACTTGAATGATTATGGTATTGGTAAAAGATCCGAATATGTCAAAAACGTCCTAGATAATTTGAACTGGAATGTTGTCAACAATAGATTATACAAATAGACGCACAGGTATTTTTTAAGACGATATGGATATTTTAGTATGCGTATATAGGACCTTGTAAATAACTAAGAATTTTAAGTATATAACAGAAAAAAGAACGGTGCATTTTAACCGATTTATACTACTTTTATGGCTATATAGTTATCATTTTCATCCTTTAGCATTGTTCCCCTACCCCTCTTGACTAAGATTTTAAGGCATTTTATTAGTAATGGTTCAGGCATTGAATGAAACTCCCAATTTATACTTTCATCACCTTGTGCTAGTTCATAAACAGTGACCACTTGATTCAATTTATTGCAGGTTTCAAACCACTCCAAGATAAGCGACCCCCATGAATCTAGATTTTTCCACAGTATAAAAAATTCAATATTGACATTATCACGGTCAGACCCATTATTATTCTCTAGGAGGTAAGCGTCCTTTTCGAATTTCGGTATCAATTGACCATTATTTACCATAGTCTTTAAAATTTCATTAATGAAAATTTGTGGTACAGCACGATTAATCTTTGTATTATTGAATATCGATCCATGTGGTGACTCCTCGTCACTCTCGTATTTATAACTACCCGTTTGATTGAATTCCCAAATTTTTAGTAATTGACCATTTTGTAGAATTATATTTATCCACGTCTCAATTTGTTTGTTCCTTATGAGTTGGTTTGGTTGTCTGGTATATAATGGTGGGAATGAGTAAATTGGTGGAAATTCCATATATGTTAATTATTTCTTTCTGATAGGAGACTGCTCGCCAGTTGAATCATCTTAACTATATGTACGTACCTTTAGCCAGAATATTGTTTTTTAATCCGTAGTTGATGTTTTTTTTTTCAATTTTTTCCATTAAGGATATGGTCATATATTAAGAGTAAAATGACATACAATATTCAAATATAACTAAGTATATAATCGACTCATTAGTGTCATATCTACGTTGTTTGTACGTTAAGTTCGTGTCTACATAAGAAGTCGGAGCTATAACCTAAACAAAACTTTTTAATGGGTAAGACCAATAACACCACAAGCAGGTCTGCCACCGGCATTACCAGTCTTGGCAGATTCTTCGTTACCACCCTTACCTAAATCATCTTGACCGGCATGAACAACAACACTTCTACCAACAACAGTGTTTGGACCAATTAATTTAATTAATTTATCAGTTTTGGTACCCTTGGCAACACCATTGGCATCTGTTTGAACATTACCCATGTCACCGACATGTCTATTTTCATCGGTTGGAGCACCATGAGTCTTCTTAAATGGGTTGAAATGTGGACCAGCAGAGACACAACCATTAGTGACATCACCGAATTCATGGATATGGAAACCTCTCAAAGCATTTGGAGAATTACCTGTAATTTCATAAGTAATTGTTGTTGGTTCAGATTCAGAATTTTGTTCGAAATGAACAACACCGGAGACACCTGCATTACCCCTTAAGACAGCAACAGCTTTAACCATTTTTTTTTTCTTTGATAATAATAATTATATAATTAAAGTATATGAAATACGATTGACTTCACTTTGAGTAAACGTTTAAAAGTAATACGACAGACACATCTAGATTCGATCTTTAAGAAATTAGTTCCTTATTTATATAATCTTTCGTTATTCGCACGATGTTTTCGTTAAGGGGTCATGCCTCGCCGAGTTCGCTCATTACTAATATAAAGTAGAAAAGTCGTATTGTATGATATTTTGGACTTATTAAATTATTATCTGTATATATATTATATAAAAAGGATGAATAAATGTTTGAATGTAACTTGCTTGGCCTGCCAAGTGTTGGTATTGTTTTATTAGAAGAGTGTTGGTTATGTGAAGTTAGACTGTGATGTTTTGATTATTGGTTGATATATTTTATATTTTTCCAAATTGAACAATTTCTTATCATTGCTTGATCTCGGTACGGAATCCCTGCTGTTGTTATTATTGGTTGATTTCTGATCTAGTTCATTCTGTTCTTCTTCCCAAATTGTTTCGAATTTTTTGTTGGATGATGAAGGTGAGATATGATTTGGTGTCACATGACTATCGTACGTGCAATATTTATAATTATTGTCCGTTGAATTCTCCAACTCAATAGGGAAATTCAATTCGATAGAATTGCCATTATTATTAGTACTATTATTAATATAATCATAATTATATTCTTCTTCTGCACCATATTCATCGTCGTCCAATTGGTCGTCGATTTCATCCTCACACAAATAATCTATTAGTGATTCATCAATTAATTTATAATTGTAGCCGGAGTTAGTTCTGCCCCGATCACTATTGCGCCAACGATCGAATTTATTTAGATTATTAATACTTTGTTGAAATTTTAGACGTTGTTGAAATTTAATCATATCGATATTATCCATGACATTATCTAATAAGTTAGCATGACCAACCATTTTTCTAAGGTCGTATCCGTTACGTCTACGACCGTTGATTGCGCATTCTTCTAGTTTTGTCCTTGCCGTTCTGGCAATAGTATAGTAATCTTGTAAGATATTTGCATTGCAGTTCATTTTTTTTTTTTTTAATTTTTCTATAATTTATTTATTAGTTTTTATGTGAGACGTTGTGTTCATATATGTTACTGTAATATTTTATATAAGTCTGTTGAATTTTTTCTGACTGAGTGATTACATGATAATTACAAAGAAAAGGAGAGACCTGTTGTTGCGAATGGATATTTTCTCCAATCCATTTACGATAAAATCAACTCATTAATATATGAATTGAATTGGAATGAAAATCCTAATTGAATTCATTCCAATCGATTGGAAGAAGAAGAGGCAAAATAAATTAATTTTTTTTTTCCTACAATAGATCTTTAAAAAAAAAAAAATTAAAGTTCGTTCAATACTATCACTGGAGGGGAGGAGTATAAGCTGAATTTAATAAACGTTGGAACTAGTTTTACTTACATCATTCACAATAGAAGCTTCCGTAGAGATGATAGAAAACCCTAACTATATTATTGAGAATTACCATTCAGAAGAAGTTAAATTATTTAATCATTAAAAAAATGAAGAAAAACCCCCTTCGGTGAATAAAAAGAATTTTTGCAAAAGCAAGGCCAAGAAACCAAGAAGTTTTGGAGCCTCGCAAGATAATAAAGGTGTCAATGATATAAGAAAAAAAAAAGTATAAAAAAATGGCGCTGCTTAAGAAAGCAACTACAAAGTAAAGAGGGTCCGAATAGAAGTTTAAACAGAAATATTCTGCGGGTATTTGACAGTCGGCGAATGTTTACACTTCAATTCCGTAGAATGTAACCAAGCGGGGCCCCGCACCTTCGCTCTCGAAGTGCAAGAACTGCAGTGCTTCATTTTTGTAGAAGCTTTCTTTTAACAGGCCGTATGGAGTTATATCCCTTTTGAAGGCTTCCATGCAATCTCAGAAAACAAAAAAACAGAAGCTTTTCATTGGAGATCTTGAAAAAAGTTGATGCCGTATGTCTATGATGAGACTTCTAGAAGCATCCCCCCTCTCCGGGAGAATCACACCCAAACCCATGTCGTCATGAAAAAGTTTAATACGTCACCAATTCTTAATTTTATTGTATCGGTCGATAGTTTGATGACTATAAGCAGTTTTTTTTTTACCAAATTCGACTATTAATTTGCAAAAATCATTACACCGTTTCTTATCTAATTCGAGATTACTTAACCCTTTCTCTTTCTTGATTTAACTTCTTACATACTCGCATATTTGAGTTATAGCGTACACCGCATACTTAACTTAACTTAATCATATAATAACCCCCTTGTTTGTTATATTGTCAATGTGTATGACTTATCTATGATATCCTAACTGAGTAATAGTAAATTGTCATTGGAATGATACGATATCTTATACCTCGTAATTATATCATAATGCCATTATATTTGACTGACGTTCTGAAATAGGAGATGTCAACGAGATCTGCTGATAACTCTCGAATAAAAAAAAATCTGCCTTTCGATTCTTGCTTGACGCTTTTTATTTTTGAAAGGCGAGAAAATAATTAGACCAAAAAAAAAAATAAAATAGAAAAGTAGTTAGCTCCAAACTCCATATATGAAAGGGAGAAAAAAATACTTGAAAATTTGTTCATCACATACATATCACAACTATGCTTAGGGTTGTCAGAGGCTCATTGCCTTGTATAAGATTAGCTGGCCAGTCTTCATTATATTCAAAGGGAGCTTTATTGACACCAATAATATCAAGGTATCAAAGCACAGGCTCAACACAAATAGAAGGTAGTAGTGGCAAAATAGATAAATTAGAATCTTTAACTGATGAACAGGTTGAACAATGGTTAAACTCAATTAATGATATGAGAACCGAATTAAGACAGAACGGTTTTACTCCAGAATCATCTTTAGCACCACCTGGAAGATCCAAAATTGATTTAACAAAAGAATCACAAAAATTGTTAACCCCTGAATTTAAACCAACCCAGGAACAACTCCAGGAATGGGAATCCCTAAAGAATATTCCAATACCAAAGAGAACTGATCCAGTCCTAGAGCACGTCACAAACATGATTATGAGACATGGTAAGAAGCAATTGGCTGAAAGAATAATATCAAGAGCATTATACCTGGTCTTTTGTCAAACTCGTAAAGACCCCATCGAGTTATTGAAAAAATCATTGGATGATCTAGCACCATTAATGATAACGAAGACTTTTAGTACAGGTGTTGCTAAAGCTGCCGTTATTCCTGTCCCATTGAATAAAAGACAAAGAAATAGAATTGCTTGGAAATGGATTGTTGATGGTGCAAATACAAGAGCCTCTAGTGATTTTGCTGTTAGATTAGGTGAAGAAATTGTAGCAATCTCCAAAGGTGTCGGGTCTGGTTACGATAAAAGGGATCAGATACACAAACAAGCAATTGCTCATAGAGCTTATATAAAACTTAAGTAATTATATCCTATACTGTTATATAAACACATTCTATACCATGTAAATAAAACTAATATAGTATTATCATAATCGTTTTTACTTCGGTGATTTCTCTATTATGCTGAAATCAGAGCATTTTAGTTTTTTTTGGTATTGCCGAAACTGTACATGAAAAAAACTGAAAAATTAAGAACGATCGATCGATATACGGTACCCGTTTATCATCCCTATATTTATTTCTTTATTAATCAACTTCGAACACCCTTATCCTAATATCATTAATTCACCAGTGAAACAATTTTTACATCACCTGCTAATTAGCTAGACAAGATCATGGCAGGTATCATTTTTAAAACGCCTCTAACCGATCAAGAGTTAACAATTTTCACTGAATACTTCAGTAAGTTAGATCCAGGAAAGACTGGTAGTGTAACGGCTGATAAAGTAAATCCATTGATTTTATCATCTGGATTGACCCCAAAGGCCTTAAGTGCAGCTTGGTCCCTAGTTGATCTAGAAAATAATAGCTATTTGAATTTCAAAGAATTCTCCGCTTTGTTAAGGGTAATTGGTCACTTACAACAATTTCCTATGGCACCAGTCACTGAAGCCTTGTACGAAACACCAGCAAATAGAATATTATTGACACAAACACCAGCTTTAACCCCTAGACAAGGGAAAACAACTAATATAAATCAGCAAGCAAATATGCCTGAACCAGTAGCTCAAGACTTACCACTTTTGACACCAAATGATTTAGCTAAATTTTCTCAATTGTTTGACAGAACTACTAATCAAGGCAAGCAACTGTCAGGTAACGATGCAAGACAAATATTCGTTAAGGCAAATTTACCAAATAAAGTACTCGGTAGTATTTGGTACCTATGTGATAGGGACGCATCAGGTTCATTAGATAAAACCGAATTTATCGTCGCAATGCACTTAATTGATTTATGTCTGTCGAAAAACCCACTTATGGATCCTGTTCCAAGATTATTATCCCAGAAAATGTGGGATTCCGTTCAATTGGATACTATACCAGTTCAATCAGGTAAAAAAATTACTTCGCCAGTCTCCGCAACATCTTCTACCATTCCCCAATTGCCAACCAACCAAACCGCTACAGGAGATGCTGCTACACCAGCATCAAGGAGAACAAGTATGCTGTCCAATAATTCTAAGTTGAATAAAAGTCCAATTCCAACCCCTCCTCCACATCGTGTTCAAAGTGTTTCGAGACCTCATATAAGCTCCGTAGGAGGAGAAACAGTTAATGACTGGAAAATTCCTGTGGAGAAAAGAGCCCAATTTGATAGGATATTTGATTCATTAAATAAAAATCATTCAGAAGCTCTAGGTCCTGACATTTTGGTCCCATTTTTCATAAAATCGTCATTGAATAGAGAAGATTTGGCAACCATATGGGAGTTATCCGATACTAATAAATCAAGCGCCTTAACTAAGAATGAATTTGCTATTGCGATGTTTTTAATTCAAAAAGTCAAGGCTCACATTCCTTTACCCAATGTTTTACCGCCGGACTTGATCACAAATATATCGAGTCCTACCGTTTCTTCATCTGAATCAAAACCTCCACTAACACATGATACTATCTCAAATGATAAGATTACAGAAAGAAATTACCCTATTAGATCTACGCCTTCAACTCCAACAATAAATAGGGATGATAACAGACAATCTTTGAAAGAAGATAACTTTTCAAAAACAAATGATAAAGAAGTTTCTTCTGATTCCAAGCTAACTGAAAGTGTCACCGAGGCCAAAAATAGCATCAAAGACTTAAATGAACAAATAAATAACACTGAATCAAAGTTCTCCGAATTAAAAGTTGTTGAAACTACTAAATCAAAAGAACTAGATGAATTGAAGATTCAGGAAAATGAGCTTAGAGAGAAACTGGCTAAGCTGCGTGACAATATTGAGAACACTGCCAGCAACGTTGAAAGTATTGATGCAAAGATAAAAGATGCTAATGAAACAAACTCTGAATTGCAACAACAACTCACAGTTGCAGAAGGAAATTATCATGCTAATGCAGCCAAACTGGACGACTTTGAGGCAAATTTGAAGGAAGTAAATGATAAAAACGAAGAGTTGAAGCATGAGATTACTAACTTGGACTCTATGACTGCTTCTGTTAATGCTCAGTTGAATTCTAAACAAGAGCATGCAAGAGAAAGTATGGCTGCTGTCGATGAAACCGCAAAGACACTTGAATTGAAGCAAATAACAGTTGAGAAACTTCAAAAAGATATTGATGGTTTAGACGAGAAACTTCAAGTCTATATTACAAAGAAGGGTGAACTCGATCAGTACGAAAAAGTTGTCAAGGATCAACATATCAAATTAGAAAGGAAGTACAAAGAACTAGAAAAACATAACGAAAAAATTAAGCATTTCGAGGCATTACTAAAGGAAAAAGAAAGCATGTATAATGAAAAGTTAAATGAATTGGATTCTAGTAAGACCAAAGCTGTAGGAATAGAAAGCGTTAAAAAAGAAGTAGATGGTCAAACGTCGCCGGATCATATACAACCGGCAGCAATAGAAAGCGAGGAGCAATTGTCAGAAGTTAAAGGCTTGCCTGACAAAATGAGTATTTCAGAACCTGATGTAGCAGGAGAAAAAACTGACAATTTGTTGACACATCCCAACATAAAAGCTTCTAACAATGTTCAAAAAGTTTCCAGTGCAGACGACGATGATTCCGAAGACAATTTTGAAGACACTACTGACCAATTATCAGTGCAAGCTAACTTAGAGACTCAACCTCCAGTATTAGGTGAAACTGGAAGCTTAAGTAGAATTGAATCTAAAGAACAAAAGAATTCCGATTATTATGAGGTTCCCACCAATGTATCTGTCGAACCATTTGAAAAGATTGATCTGAAAGATGTTGATGGCGAGGAAGAGAAAGTATCGACTGACTGATTGTTCCTTTAATTATACGTATTATGACAATAATTTTTTATTATAAGAATGAATATAAATTGACGCTATGTATTATACCTTTACACATGTGAATAAGTGCATTATGCTGTAATAAATAAAATGGAAAATTGCCATTATGACATTAGTTCTCTTGTAATTCCAACAGCATATCATCTAAACTTTGAACTAAAGTTCTATCAGGATTTTCCTTTATCGCTTGACCAACATACTCATCATAAATTCCATTCAATTCTGTGTAGTCAGTTTGTATGTCTAGTTCTAGCTGCTTTAGTTGATTTTCCAATTCATCATTCATCTCATCTATTTGTCTGATTCGTTTATCTAATTCTTTACTGGCCTCTTTGCGCTGGCTATACAAATTACATTCAATTATTTGTTCTACCGATAAATCAGTTATTGGTATATTTTCGGAAGCGTTTGAGCTTTGATTATTTTGTTCAGCTTTTTTTTCAAGTCGTATCTTTGCTTCATTAACCAATTCATCTAGCTCATCCAACTTATTTTCAACTTCACGTTCCTTAATGATTTCCTGAAACTCACGTCTGCAAAGTTCAGTCCAAAATTCAGTGACTTGCTTTTGACAGTTCTTTAGATGAATTCTACCCAATTCTGTGTTCGCATACTGTGGGAAACAAGAACTCACTTTTTCCCAATTCTGAAACTTCATGATGGATTGTGATAATGCTTTATTGAAAACTTGATTCAGCCTTACATATCTAATTTTATCTTGCCTTACCTTCGACATTATAATTGTGTTTTCTTTGTATATGGGGTTCTCTGACTCATTAATAATTTAGTTGCAATGTTTTTTGTTTATTATATTGATCAGCGCATTTTACGTCAGATGGAAAAAAAAAATTATGTATGTAAGAGATATAATGCTCAAACTTAATAAACTTTTTTAATATAAGAATGAACATTATTAATAAGAACTTAAAGACAAGACAAAGGAACTCACGAAATTAAGAAATGAGTAGTATAATAAATGCCCAAAGGCTTCTACAACTCTATCAATTTAACCCAAAATTAAGAAATCTTTGGTATTTAGTAGCTTCAGCAACGCTGAGTGTAGCAAATCAACCACAAGAAATACCGAAACTTTATCATTATGCTATGCTTCTAAGTAATGAGAATGCTTATAAATTTCGGGTAACATTAGCGTATAAAACCATAGAATTATTGAATAGTGAACGTGAGAAACGCACACACTTAATCAATGATATATATGACACACCAACAGACACACAACGGCAAGTGACATCAAAACTTCGAGAAACATTACTGAAAACAGGTGCATTGGCTGGCTTACCTCGAGCCATCAACGGATTACATAATCTAAAAGAGTACACTCCAGAATCACTATGGTGTAAGACCGCAGAGATTGATCCATGGGAAGCTGCGATGGGCCGAGAAGATCCATGTCCTACGGAGTTGACATTGCGAAAACAGATGAGGACTAGTGAAGATGTTGAAAGGATAATGCACAGAGGGTTAGACCAATGGAATATGATATATAACAAAGTGAGTAATCGTGTTGTGAATAATTTATATTCATCATATCCGGATCTGTGGTATTTTACATTACTGCATGTGTATGGACCATTATTTTCGTTTGATAGTATATTGGATAAGAAAGAGACAAGTTTAATAGTTATTTCATCATTAGTTCCTCAAGATGTCAATCCCCAGTTACGTGGGCATTTAAAGGGTGCATTAAACGTTGGTTGTGATTTGGAAACTGTTGATGCGGTTAGAAGATTAGCTATTTTAGTATCACAGTGGTGTGGTATAACGTGGAAAGATGGTATTGTTGAACTAATACCTAAGAAAAAGACAAGGTGAGAAAAAGGTAGTCAGCAAAATAATTTTACTTGGGAAGACCTGTAATAAAAAAAGAAGAAGAAAGAAGTTGATGTTCAAAAGAATAAAATGAGATTTTAGTGTTTTTTTGTTTTTGTTTTTTTTTTGTTTTTTAATATATAAAGTAATCAATGTCTTCATATATATAATGCTATAAGTCATTCATTAATTCTGTCTTTATTACTACGCGATTCAGATTTTCTGTTAAACATTTCCAGTTTGAAAGAGGATAGGAATAGGTTTTTGGTTGATACAAGAAAATTAGAACCATCAGATGATTCTGTACTGCCACTTTTAATGTTGTTACATAATTCCATATCTTTCCTGCCATATAACTGATACCACCAATGTACTCTTGACAAATCGGGAGCTATCCAATCAACCACGGTATCATCTTGATTTTCTTGATTTGGAGAAGGTGCAGTATATGATTTATTTATATAGGTTTCACGTTTGGATAAAAAATGAACCCATAATGATGTTGTTCTACTTGATGCTTTGGATTCAATAAGTTCTTTTTGTGAGTTGAATAGAAAGGTACCATATTGACATGAATATAAATGGTAAATGAGTCTTCTTAAGAACCTTTCATTATATTGAAATAGAGATGGATCTTGTTGTTGAAGTTGATATACACAATCAATAAATTGTTGAAAAATTGGTGATGTAAATTTATTATTTGGGTCATTATTAAAAGGATGTTTTTTCAGTAAATTTGTATTATCATGAAAATTTTCTCTTGAATTTAAATGACCACATCTTTCAGTAAATTTATGACCAAATGAAATCCAGTCCTTCTCTATAAGGACCATAAATCCTTCAAGGGTTCTATAATAAGGATCTAAACATATTTGGATCAAAGAGCAAACTTGAGCTGTGCGGTCCCATCCATCGGAACAATGTATAAGTATATTTGAACCATTAAATATCATTGCCTTGGATAGTTTATCAACAGATGAAAGAATTAGTTTAATATATTTGAGCCAATTATTATTACTATGTCGTGATGATAAAGGGTAGGTGGAGGAAAGAATATCTGAATCTATCAAAAAATTATCAATTAATGAATTTATTGTATCTGACATTGCATGAATATTATCAATACCTAAAAATAATCTTTTCGTAGTATTGTTAAAATTATAATAATCCATTAATTCTGTGCCTCCCCCTAATGCAACTTGTGCCATAACGTTCGTTGGGGGCCTTGCATCCACAATCAAGTTATTATTATTTCCTTTAAAAATGGTTGATATTAAATTTTCATCCTGTATCGAACGTTGTTTAGTAATACCCGGTAAAGGTTGTGAAGATCTTGTTATGGTGCAATTTTTCTTATGATAATAATATGTTACCGTCGGTATTCTTGCCTTTGAACGAAATTTTGATGCATGAGTTAACAAAGTATCTGAAATTTGATTTGGAACAATGAGGTATTGTGGATAAGTATTTGCGAAATTAAAGTTTTCGTTTATTAAAGAAATTCTCCAATCATCATCTTTCAGACGTTGTCTTTTGAATTCTTTGTGAGGGGAATAAATCTGCCAACAATCTTGTGAATCCATTAGTCTTTTCTCTAAATCATTTGATGAATATATGAAGGCGTATAGGTTGTTTATTGACGGTAAAATTGTTAAATTGTATAATGAATCGTAAACGTCAGAAGCTTGTTTGATAGATTTAAAATCCAGTGAAAAAATAGTGAAATCTTTTGAAATAATTTTGATATTAATTATTGAGTAAAAATCTATATCTTTATACCAATTTACAATATTACTATTCTTATCATGAAATTCATTAATATCTCTATATTTTGAAATCAAAGCAGAGCCATTATTTTTAAAAATTGAGTAGATCAATGGATAAGGGAACCAAAATTCTTTTGTTAAGGAATCCGAAGTGAAAATTAAATGGTGAGTAGTTAAATGTAAGATACCAAGTATTGGAATACCCTTTTTATGTAGTATTACATTATTAATTTTAGTTACCTTTAAGTATTCCATTTGGGTATACAAATATTTTTTTTTTTTCTACTTGTATAATTTCATATATGGTGTTTGTATTAATTTTGTTTAGATATAGTCATTTTCGTTAGTCTTTTGCGGAAGAAAAAAAAAAGCTGCATAATAAACCGAATAAATGTATATAATTATATATATATATATATATGTATATGAATAATAAAACCGTTAGAGATAAAAAAAACAACCATGATAATAATTTAAGAATAATAAGAACCGTGTTAGTATATATATGTAATTTTTTTTTTTTTGTTTATTTCTTTATTGCTTTTCAATCAGCAATACAAATTTTTTTCAACTCTAGTATAAATTTTCCCTCTTTATAACGTTGATCTAGTAAATCGGCTTTTAAATATTTCCAACCTATTAAATTATTACACCAGTGACAGTAAATATCACAAACTAGATAGTCACCAGTAATCATCGCTCTTGTCTCAATTCTGCCATCTATCACATTAATGACTTTAGACATCAAATAGGCATCACCTGTCTTACCCCTATAATCTTTTGAAATTATTTGTGATGACGAAGAGAGATGATTTCTGCAATTACGACAAGCAAAAGTAATAAATCTCTTCTTGTTAATTTGTTTAGTTAAAGATAATGAAATAGAAGAAGAAGAAGCTCTTGTTCTTGTTGTTGTTACTGTTTGATACGAGGGCGGATGATTGAGTAAATGGTGTGAATGTAAAAAATTATTTTGAGCATCTCTTGGACACTCAATGTAGCAAGGAGAAGGTAAACCCATTTGATTATAGTTTTATCTTTTAATCTCTCGCACGGTTCGTGTCACGCACCCTCTCTCTATCCTTCACTATCAGTTAGTTTTTAAATTTTAAATTTAATAGATGATATGTTTATTTTATGTAAGTTATGAAAATATTTTCACTGGATATATAAAAGTAACAATATAAAATAATAAAAGGGATAAGAAAGTATATTCTACAAGGGATAATCAGTTCACATTTACAGACTTTCATCACCTTTATCTTTTATATATATAACTATAATTTAAGAATAATTTCATTTGTTGCGAAGCCACGAGTTTCTATATTGAGAAAGAAATTGTTCTGGAAGCCCGTTTCTGTTTCTGTTTCTGATTTTGTTTTTTTTCGCTGTTTCTTGCACTTAAAGGTGTGGTTTATCAATTTCCCATTAATATACTTTAAGAGCAGGAGCAAGAGAAGAACAAAGCAAAAACAATTTTCAACATTGAAAAGTTCTGAAAAAGAGCGATGAGGTCTTATAACGTTTTGAACACTAGATCAGCTCTTGATATTATACTAATTAATACCAACAGATATCATATATCATACTCCCAAAAGTATACCACTGGTCCCAAACCTCCAAAACGGTATGGGTGTATATACTTTCTCTGTGCCCTAGGGAGGAAAATTTTTTTTTTCCCAACTTCATGACTCGCAACAGGGCTCTTGCAATCACTGTTTGACTCATCATATTCTTTCTTGCTACGAGAGAAAAAATATTACTCACAGGTTGCTGCTGCTGATGTCATACTAGCTTGTGTTTTCTCGATGTCGATGTATATATATATATATATATATATATATGGACATGTTTGCTCGTAGCTTATTCTTGTTTATGTAAAAGTGGTAATACAACCAACACAAACATAACAACAATGACTTCTATCTATAAGTCAACAAATCCAACTACCTCGACATTCAATTCTACCGACTATAACCCACAATTAATAGATAACATAAAAACTGTACTTATCATTGGTTCAGGTGGGTTATCTATTGGTCAAGCCGGTGAATTTGATTATAGTGGTTCTCAAGCAATTAAGGCCTTGAAGGAATCACAAATTAAAACTATTTTAATTAATCCTAATATTGCTACCAATCAAACTTCTCACTCGTTAGCAGACAAAATTTATTATTTACCTGTGACTCCGGAATATATTACTTATATCATCAAACGTGATAGACCGGATGGTATCCTATTAACTTTCGGGGGTCAAACAGGTTTAAATTGTGGTATCGCTTTGGATGCAAATGGTACGTTGGCTAAATATAACGTCAAAGTTCTTGGTACCCCTATCAAGACCTTAATAACTTCAGAAGATCGTGATTTATTCGCTTCAGCTTTAAAAGAAATTAATATTCCAATCGCTGAATCAATCGCTTGTGAAACTATAGATCAAGCCCTTGACGCAGCTGAAATCGTTAAATATCCTGTTATCGTTAGATCTGCTTTTGCATTAGGTGGCCTGGGATCAGGTTTTGCAAACAACGTTTATGAATTAAAACAGCTAGCTTCACAATCTTTATCTTTAGCTCCACAAATCTTGGTTGAAAAATCGTTAAAAGGTTGGAAAGAAATCGAATATGAAGTCGTTAGAGATAGAGTCAATAATTGTATCACAGTATGTAATATGGAAAATTTTGATCCATTGGGGGTTCATACAGGTGACTCTATAGTCTTTGCCCCATCACAAACGTTATCCGATCAAGAATTTCATATGTTAAGATCTGCAGCTATTAAAATTATTAGACATTTAGGTGTTATAGGTGAATGTAACGTTCAATACGCTTTACAACCTGATGGTTTAGATTATAGAGTCATTGAAGTTAACGCTCGTTTATCTCGTTCATCTGCTTTGGCATCAAAGGCAACAGGTTATCCTTTAGCTTATACAGCTGCAAAGATTGCTTTAGGTTATACGTTACCAGAATTACCTAACCCTGTGACTAAGACTACAGTAGCTAATTTTGAACCCTCTTTAGATTACATCGTTGCTAAAATTCCTAAATGGGATCTATCCAAATTTCAATACGTTGATAGATCAATTGGTTCTTCAATGAAATCAGTTGGTGAAGTAATGGCAATCGGTAGAAACTATGAAGAAGCTTTCCAAAAGGCCTTAAGACAAATAGATCCAACGTTATTAGGTTTTCAAGGGGTTCCAAATGGTACTTTTAAAGATGAAAATGAATTAAATAATGCTTTAGCTAATCCAACAGATACAAGAGTTCTTGCTATTGGTCAGGCTATGATTTATGAAAACTATACCGTTGATAAAATTCATCAATTATCTAAAATCGATAAATGGTTCTTGTACAAATGTGAAAATATTGTTAAAATGTACAAAATTTTATTTCAATTAGATAATATTGAATCATTAACACATGAACTATTACTTAAGGCTAAAAAATTGGGTTTTGCTGATAAACAAATAGCTAAATCAGTAAAATTTACCACTGATGAATTCAAGATCAGATCTTTAAGAAAATCATTTAATATTATCCCATATGTTAAAAGAATTGACACCTTAGCAGCTGAATTCCCTGCAATGACAAATTATCTTTATACAACTTACAACGCTACTAAGAATGATATAGAATTTAATGAAAATGGTATGTTAGTTTTAGGTTCTGGTGTTTACCGTATTGGGTCATCAGTTGAATTTGATTGGTGTGCTGTTAATGCAGCTAAAACTTTAAGAAATGAAGGTAAAAAAACAATCATGATTAATTACAATCCAGAAACAGTCTCAACTGATTTCGATGAAGTCGATAGATTATATTTTGAAGAATTGTCTTATGAAAGAGTCATGGATATTTATGAATTAGAAGCAGCACAAGGTTGTATTATCTCTGTTGGTGGTCAATTACCACAAAATATAGCATTACCACTATATGAAAATGGTTGTAACATTTTAGGTACCACTCCAGTAAATATTGATAAGGCTGAAAACAGACATAAATTTTCAACTATTTTAGACTCTATTGGAGTTGATCAGCCACAATGGAGTGAATTAACTTCTTTTGAAGAAGCGAATAACTTCGCAGCAAAAGTAGGTTTCCCAGTATTGATTCGTCCTTCTTACGTCCTTTCTGGTGCTGCTATGAGTGTTGTTAACGATGAGCAAGATTTGAAACAAAAATTAACGCTGGCATCAAATATCTCACCTGATCATCCAGTCGTTATGTCCAAATTTATCGAAGGTGCCCAGGAAATTGATGTTGATGCAGTTGCCTACAATGGTAAAGTGTTGGTACATGCCATTTCTGAACATATTGAAAATGCTGGTATTCATTCGGGTGATGCTTCGTTGATTTTACCACCTCAACACCTATCTGATAAGTGTAAACTAGAATTAAAAGAAATAGCAGACAAAGTGGCTTTGGCCTGGGAAATTACGGGACCATTTAATATGCAAATTATTAAAGACCATGATAAGCCATTAAAAGTCATCGAATGTAATATTAGAGCCTCAAGATCATTCCCATTCGTATCAAAGGTTCTTGGTGTTAATTTCATTGAAATTGCTGTCAAATCTTTCCTAGGTGGCGACAAGGTTCCACAACCAGTCGATTTAATGATGGGTAAGACTTATGACTACGTGGCAACTAAAGTTCCTCAATTTTCTTTTACAAGATTAGCTGGTGCTGATCCATTCCTAGGTGTTGAAATGGCATCAACAGGTGAAGTTGCTTCTTTTGGTAAAAATGAAATTGAAAGTTATTGGACCGCTATTCAAAGTACAATGAATTTCCAAGTTCCACTACCACCATGCGGTCTATTATTTGGTGGTGATTTATCAAAAGATTATTTAGGTAGAGTGAGTGAATTAATTGATCCATTAGGCTATAAATTTTACGTAACGAATGAAGAAACAAAAGCTTACTTGAGTAAGTTTACTCATAGCAATATTGAAATCATTGAATTTCCAAAGGATGATAAAAGAAAATTACGTGAATTATTCCAAAAATATCAAATCAAGGCTGTCTTTAATTTGGCTTCTAAAAGAGCTGATAACGTACAAGATCTAGACTATATTATGAGAAGAAATGCAATCGACTTTGCAATTCCATTATTTAATGAGCCTCAAACGTCGTTGCTGTTCGCCAAGGCATTAAAGGAAAAATTACCTGAAAAGATTAAGATTTTGAACTCTAAGGACGTCATTATCCCTGAAGAAGTTCGCTCTTGGGATGAATTTGTTGGGTTTAAGCCAATGTAAAATATAATTTTGTAAATAATTAGTTGTTTATTAAAAATAGGCTTTGTATAATAAACTGGAAAAGTATAGTTTTGAAGATTTTGCATTTTTTATATTCTTTTTTCGTGGTAGATATTTAGGCTTGAACAATATAATTAGTGACTCAGTCAACAAACAAGTTATTGTAGATCACGGTTATGTACTTACTATACTACATAAATGGACTATATATACTTATATGGACAAGAAGTAATCCTTTAAATTTTGGTCTCCATTTATTTATTATTTTGTCTAATTTTTTCGTTTTCAAAGATAGCTAATCACAGACAAAATAGTAAACTGTGTAAATAATTTTGATAAAGAGCTCCTTTTCATTCAAACATAAAATGCTTGTATATGTTAAGACATTTAAAGGTAGGAGTGATTCTAAAGCTCAATTGAGTTTTTTTGTTAGTAGTTTGAATAGATTCAACTTATAGCATAAAGTAGATTTAGAGGGAGTGTGTGGAGTCTACTCCCTGGTCAAATAATTGTCAGATTTACCCAATAGTGGGCAGACTGTTGTAGCTTACCGACAGTACTCAATTGGTATTAGTCAAAGATTACAACTTTAAGATTGCGTCAGGAGGTGCTGCATTGAAGTTGTTACTACCATCATAAAATTAAAACTTCTGAGCAAGAAAATATCTTACTGGTCTGAGTTAACACGTAACTTGTGAGAGCATTTTACACCTTGATATTTGAATATACATAGATAATTTACTATAAAAGTTTTCTAAATTTCAGAATTTCCCACTTTTTATGATATACCAAACCTGAAAAGGAAAGTTAGAGCAAAGAAAAGTTTTAATGGAAAGATAAAAAATTTGAAATATGCTTTAAAGCTTAGTGAATTCAGAAAATTGGTTATATAATCCTAACCACCATTATTATACCTCTAAGACAGAAATACGACATCGTATAATTTCATTCTCAAGGTAAAATATATTTTTCCGTCAGTTGAAAAATTAGGAACTTTTCTGTAAAAAAAGACAACATATTTCATTTTGACCAAACAAGTAGATGATTTGAGAAGAGGTTTTATTCGGAGTTCGAAGGTTACTGAAATGTCGCTAGAAATTGATAATTCCTACGAAGATTTTTACCTTGATCAGTTAGATAATGAAGCCCAGCTCCAAAACAATATGCACAAGGGCATTAATGCCGAACAGAATAATGCGATGTACTATAGAAGTCTACAGCAAAATTTTCCAACATTGAAACCAATACAGGGAAACACCGCCTCTGAAGATATTGTTAGGAAAAGATCGATGGGTGATAATCGATCCACCACCATTGACACATATAATTCCGAAAATATTGCAAATAATAAACGCAGAAGATAGATAGAATCTAAATCGAACTGAAACTTGACATATTAATATTCTGGTGGTATGTTATGATGGAAATAATGCCAAGATTACTGGCATGATGTATCGGATGACTATATTCCGTATTATGATACAGTAACTATAAAACAAATGTATTTAACGAAAATAGCATTGACTTGTTATCTTTTACATTTATTTAAGAAACTTTAGACAAGAACAATAAATAGCACAACATTATGAAAACATCTAATGAATACGAAATTATTATTTTATGTTATTCTATATCTTCATTTCAGAAAATATCTATGTACGGATTAAAAATCAAAATAACTTCAGGTTTGCTAAAATCCTGAACATCCCATAAGCGTTATGAAATAGGACCGATGCTCATATGTATGAAACCATTCATCAACCATACCTGTTAATTCACTTCGTAAACCTTCTTTGTAAGCAGGTACTTCTCTCGACCCAATATATTCTAGATCATCTATCTTATGTGGCAGTTCAATTTTTTTGATAAAAATTTCCAGGCCTGCGACATGATAAAATGGTGGAACCATAGGAATGTAATCTTGATTATGAACAACTCTAAAGTATCCATGGTTAAAATCGATCTCTCCTGTTCTCATTATTTCTTCATGAATTTCCTTTGTGTCGAATAAATCATCAACCCATTCCTTCATCTCTTCATTAAATATTCTAGGTGGTGCATAAGTTAAAACTAATGGCTTATAACCTCGAAGTCTTAATTCTATACCGGCAATAGTTGCCATGGCACCACCTAGAGAATGGCCAACTGTAACCACTTGGAAATTTGGGTATTTCTCTAAAATGTCTTCCATTTTTTTCAGAAAATCTCTACTTAATGTTTCAGTAAATTTATGGAAACCTCTATGCATCTTACAGTTTTCACATTTTCTGATAGTACCTTTCCTAATTAACCTTTTATACTCTTTTTGGCAAATTGGCGTATAGTCTTTTGGCATTATTGTAAAGTCACTAAACCAATCTTGAGTTGTTGTTGAACTTCTAAATGCCATTATGACTACCTCTCTACCATGATCTACAAGAACATACCCCGTGCCCAGTTCACCCTTTTCTGCTTTCAAAACTAACTCAATTTTGGATCTCGAGACAGTTGGATTTTCTTTTTTATCATGGCAAAAATTGATATGTGGTGGGCAGCCTTCTTGTAACGTTTTCTTAGGTATGAGTGTGTCTGTCGTAATACAACTACTTAAAGCACAAGTCTTACTAAAATATACCAACCTTTCATAAATTTCAGACGATATTTCTACATCTTTTGGAGATTTTCCAGCCCTTATACATTTGATTGAATTCAAACCTACTACTAACAGTTTAATTGCTGTCAAAATAGAAACCATCCTTAAGAACACTATAACTCTCTTCTCAAAATATTTATATGGAAAGATGCTGGTTATTCTTGTAAGATACAACCTAAAAAAGGCCAAGACTAAAATATATATTTCATATCCTAATTAGATCCTTTCATTTATATTTGAAAATGCTTGATAGTGCTGTAGACGTTGTCAAGTGTCACTGACACAAAAAAAAAAATAAAAAAAAAAAAATGGTATATTAATTTAGAAGAGGCGATATATGTAAATATTAGTGAAATATTTCAAGAAATACATTACAGAAAGTTGCGGCTCCCCAAAATCCACACATAATAAACCCAATCTTTTTCCTGTTTTCGTTTGCAAATTTATCGACTGCTGCTGAACCACTGAAAATCATCGTCAAGAAAATGACCTGAATCATAATAATTGCGCATGATATAATAAATTTATAGTTATAGTCATTTGTAGTAGCGCTCGATTCTTGTAGCTCAGTAAATCTTAAAAACCACCATTCCTTGTCTTTATGTATCATTACCATTGCAACAAATCCGCTAATTCCTATACCTATCATTGAATTCAACATGACACCCCCCAAACAAGATGTACACGAGATAATAAAGAACTTAGTAGCAAGAGTCTGGATATGTTCGATATCATCTTGTTGAGGTACTTTGCGATAAAATTTACACATGGCAATATTTGAAATTAAATCACTAATTGAATTACCCCAGGCAAATATAGTCAATCCAAGAATTGCCTTGGATATGCCTGTAAGCACTTGATACAGCTCCATCATTTCAATTAAGGAATTTGCGATTAGTGAAATAAAGAGAATTGAATTAATGATTCCAATGGTAAGAAATATGAACTGTATTATATTAGCCAACTTATCTATTTTTCTTCGTTTTCTATTTTTTTCTTCAGCATCCTGTGAATGAATCGATGTTGACTCAAGTAAGGAAACCTTATTGTATGTTTGAATACCCCTATAGAAAACCCAAACAACTGAGAATAGTAAAGTTGACATGGTGGCAGGAATTATCAGAAAGTAGAATGAAAAACTTTCCGCAAGGCATAAAGCGATAAATATTGTCACTACAGGGCAAACCACACTTTGACAAAGTAAAATTGCTAGTCTTACTCTTGTCATGTGATATTTAGTCGTTTGCTTATCATATTCTAGAAGATCTGTTGGTTTTGGACATGAAATTTGTAAAATTAATACGAATGGTATCGTTATCACAGACAACACTTTATCTGGTATCGGTTTTTGTTTGAAGTTTGATAAATGTGGTAAAAAAAATTTAAAGATCATTCTTTTCAACTTTTTGTCTCTTGCTAAATTTTTTGTAATATCAATTGGGGGAGCTAATGTCTCATCATTAAGTTCTGCACCTTGTTCGAGATTATCAGAATATGGCACAAATGTTGCTGGTGAACTATATGGTGGTCTATTAATGCTTTCACTATGGTGAATTGATAAATTCTTAACTGTTGGCTCAGTATATGGTCTTTCAGTTGTCGATTTTTGAATTGGCTCGTTAGAGGAATTGAGCATACTAGTCAATTCGGCCTGTTCTCCATTCAAATTTAAATCAAACTCTCTATCATTTGACGAAGATTCTTCTAGCATTGTTAAGAAACTATTAAATTCCATTGCGGAGATAAGGTTAGGCTTGATACCATTTCTTAACGGCGAAATATCAGAGGAATCAAAGCTATCAACGTCGGGATTCTCTTGACCCCACATCTCTGGGTCTGCGAATGGATCCGTATGGATAGAAATATTATCTTGACCATGAGGTACTTGAAGAGGTGCTTTCTGTTTATGTGAAAATTTCGTCACAATGTAAGCTATATATACCGAAACCATAACCATACAATTCAGTACTGTTACCTTATTTCTTAAGGAAACGTAAAACATTAATGCCATCGCCAATGCAGTGAAGCCTAAATCTCGCAATATTCCCAATCTTTGGAACTTACTCACAGAGATTGAGGTAGATGACATTATTATGAAGATTGAACCTTCAACTACACAAAGTATGATTCCGCATGCTCCGAGTACTTCTCCAATGGATAGTGCCGCTGCTGTACTAGTTGCAAGTTGAGAGGAAGATGACGTAGTAGTCCAACTCATCAAATTTGAAAATAAATCAGGAGATGAGTTACACCATGATAATAAGACAGCCATTAACGCACCAGTACTATGAACATAAGTCTTGTGTTTTCGTGTGGTGGCTGAAGAGTCCGATATCTGAGCAACGTTTGGGCAAAGATAATCTGAAGCACATATGCCTAATAGAACAAAACAAAGTATTACATGAAGTATACTTGTTATGATGAATGTAACTGATATTGATGCATTTGTGTAAAGCAGTCGTGGATGAGTTAGTTCGAGTAACGTGTCCATTATTCAATAACTTATATGTCTATATTTGTGTCATAAGTGAATCTCTAATGAGCCAATTTATATAATACCAACTATATTTTCCTTCAATTCGGGGTTCTTTTATGAACTGTGCAGAGTGTTTTAGTGAGTTTCACTCTATACCTTAAATTTTTGTAGAAGGCTTAAACTCCACGTATTGTGCAAAAATGTCAAATTCTAAACCGTAGTTAACAAACAATGCAGGAAGACAACAGGCAAAAAAAAACCAATACAACAAAAAGTGAATGTAAATGTAAAAATGTAATTAAAAAGGCAACTATATACAACTAATTTAATTTAAATTACTAAGCTTGATAAGTTAATTTTTGTTTTGGGTAAGAAGGACCAATTTCTTGGATAGATAAAGCAGCTAACCATTGACCCATGTCGATGGATGTTTCTAAATCCTTACCTTGGGTTAGACCAGCGACAAAACCGGCAGCGAAAGCATCACCAGCACCGTTGGTGTCAACGATTTGACTCTTTTCTAATGCCTTGACTGTGAAGGTGGAGGAGCCTTGTAAGGATGTGACAATAGTTGGTTCAAGACCTTGGGTGAAGATGACAGTCTTATCCTTGGAGTCACCAACGATATGTTTAGCAATGGCTGATAAATCTGTTGATTCACATTTCAAGCCAAATGATTCAGCATAAGAAGCAGCTTCTGATTCGTTAGCAATAACGTAGGTTGCGTATGGTAGTACTTGTTCCAAAGCAGCCTTGAAAAATTGTGGAATGAATGGTGCACTTAAATTTAAGATGAATGGTTTACCAGTTTCCCTAGCGTGCTTACCTAATTTAACAATAGCTTCTGGAGAAACGGTTAGATGGAACCCACCAATGTAGAATAACTTGGCAGATTCAATTTGAGACCAGTGTTTGTCTAAATGTTCTGGTTTGAAATGATTAGCGGCACCTAAATCGGTGACTAAAGATCTATCATGACCAGTAATTAATGCGGCACATTTACCGGTACCAATATCAGTTTGAACTTGATATAAAGAAACGACACCAGCGTCATTATTTTCGGATAATAATTTAGAAGAGAATTTATCTTCACCTACAGAACCGAAATAACCGACTTGGTTTGGGCCTAAAATGTAAGCTGCACCACGAGCAGTATTTTGAGCAGCACCTCCAGCAATAAATTTAACATCTGGGAAAGCCAAGATTTCATCAAAGATAGCCATCTTTGGATCGTTGGATGCGGCATCGACCAAAATAGCGTCGTTTGATTTTAAATCATATTTAGCCAAATATTCTGGAGTGACAGTAGCTTGAATATCTAAAAGTGGATTACCTAAACAAATAAGGGTTGGTGATTGAGACATGTTGAGTTCGATAGCGTGACGAGTTGTGGTATATTGGTATGTTGAGAACTGTCTCTTGGCTATATCTCTCTTATAAACGTGAAATTTTCTGTTGAAAAAATCCCAAAATAAATTTTTCGAGATGCTGAAATTTGTGTGGAAGATTTGATGGTTGAGAGAAGAAGTTCCACGTGAAAATGCTAGCATTGCAAGTAGCCATGTAGAAATATAAACAGAGCAGACCAAACCGTATAGCTTCTGACAATAGAGACTAGCCCTCTTTTACAGCGTTGAGTTCTAATCATATTAACAGCCCTATTTATCAACTTTTACTCAACATTGCTCTCTGTCTCTTTCCTTTCATCTCCGCGTTTTTGATTGAAATCTTTACAGAGGAACAGAAAAGATAAAATAGATCCTTATATAAACTAGTTACCAAAAAAACACTCTTATATACCCAGTCACATCACATCACATCACATCAGCATCATGTTTGAAAACAGATCAGATCCTTTGCTGGCGTATTCCCTTTTCCCTCATTCCGATAACTTATACCTGTTACATTTGCATGAAATTGTGGGTGCGTTCCTTTTTTATTACTTATGGGGCAAGTTTATTGCACCAACAGTAAATAAAATTATATTTGGCAAGACATACACATCCATCACTGATAGGAAAATTAAGAATGACTTTGATATCCATGCTGTATCAATGGTTCAAGCTATTGTTTCTTTGTACATTCTGTATCCAACTTTGTCGATTCCAATTAATGCGGGACCTGTTACACAGTACCATGACGATCTATCATCTATGGTAGCAGCTTTGAGTTCTGGTTATTTCTTTTGGGATTTATTCGTATGTTTGCAAAATTTTGATCTTTATGGTATAGAGTTCACCGCACATGCCGTGACTTCCTTATATGTTATGTTAGTTACATTAAGACCTTTATGTCAGGTATGGACCGGCAAGTTTTTGCTATTTGAAGCTTCAACTCCATTTGTTAATATCAATTGGTACATCATCCAATTGACTACAGGCAAAAAAGTCAAAGTACCAATGTGGTTCAATGTGCTTAATGGCCTATGCTTACTGATTGTATTTTTCCTAGTGAGGATAATTTGGGGTAATTTGGCTAACATCCTGCTATTCAGACAGATGTGGGGAGCCAGGTCAGAATTACCTTATTATAGATCTATTATCCTACTAGCGTTGAATTTCACATTAAACGCTTTAAATTTCATTTGGTTTTCAAAGATGGTCAAGATAGCTAAGAAGTTGGCAGGTGGGAATTCAACCACTAAGAAGACTAAATAACCACTTTTGTATTATACTTTGTAGAGACTATACAATACAATCAATCAGTATAAACGAGGGAAACCCGGCTTTCTCTCTATTAAGATAACACGAAATCCATAAACGCTTTTTTATTTTTTTTTTTTTTGATTGAAAATTTCATTTCGAGTACTTTATTATATAACAAACAACCTATTCTTATATTAAGGTAGTGTAAATATCAATTGACCAAAAGCAATTGCAAGATGACTGTATTTGAAACTTTGCAAACTATAGTTGATAAACCAAATATTCCTTGGAAATCAATTATAATTGGCTTTTCGGTAAGTCAATTTTTATTTGAAACTTATTTGTCATACCGTCAATATAATGTCCTATCTAAGAAAAATTTACCCGCAGTCTTAGCTAATGAAATTGATAAAGAAACTTTCGAAAAATCTGAAGATTATTCAAAGGCAAAGATTAAGTTCTCAGTGGTCTCTGACCTTTACAGTTTAGCGCAAAAAATTGTGTTCGTTAAATTCGATATTCTACCCCGTTTATGGCATTTAGGTTCAACTGTTGCATCAATTCTACCATTAAAATACAGAGCCGTCTCAACTGTTGCTCAAAGTCTTTGGTTTTTACTAGTCTTATCCAATATCTCCACCGTTATTGAATTACCATTCTCTTATTACAGCCATTTCGTTCTAGAAGAAAAATTCGGCTTCAATAAGACTACTGTTAAGATATGGTTAACAGATTTAGTTAAAAGTACATTACTTGGTGTTGTTATTGGTGGTCCAGTTTTATATGCTTTCCTTAAAATATTTGAATTGTTCCAAACCAATTTCTTATGGTACATTTGTCTTTTTGTTCTTGTAGTTCAAATTTTAGCAATGACCATTATTCCTGTATTTATTATGCCATTATTCAATACTTTTACCCCATTAGAGGATGGTGAATTAAAAGAATCCATTGAAAAACTGGCCAAGAGTGTTGGCTTCCCATTAGACAAAATTTTCGTTATTGATGGTTCTAAAAGATCTTCTCATTCAAACGCATATTTTACTGGTTTACCATTCACGAGTAAAAGAATTGTTTTGTTTGACACTTTAGTTAATGGATCTTCTGTTGAAGAAATTACTGCTGTCTTGGCTCATGAAATTGGTCATTGGCAAAAGCATCATGTCTTGAACATGGTCGTCTTTAGTCAACTACATACTTTTGCCATCTTCTCACTGTTTACTAGTGTTTACCGTAACCTTTCATTTTACAACACTTTTGGATTCTTCTTAGAGAAACAATCTGCCGATATTATCACCAGTAATGCTGAAACCGTTGTAGTCACAGCAGGTTTCCCAATTATTATTGGATTCATGCTATTCAACGATTTGTTAACTCCAATGGAATGTGGTATGCAATTTGCCATGTCCTTGATGTCAAGAATTCAAGAATACCAAGCAGATGCCTACGCAAAGGGCTTAGGCTATACACAAAACTTGTGTCGTGCATTAATTGATCTACAAATTAAAAACTTATCCACCATGGATGTTGATCCATTATATTCAAGTTATCATTATTCTCACCCAACTCTAGCTGAAAGATTAACAGCCTTAGGATACGTCAGTGAGAAGAAGAAGGAATAGTTGACAAAACTATTTATTCATATATATAAATTTATATAAAATATATTTTATAATCGCAATCAAATAAAATCCCGGGTAACAGCATATCTTGGCTCAAAGCAAGCAAAAAAAATAAAAAAGTTCATCTTCAAGGGAAATTAATTAACATTTGCCACCGAATATATATATAAATAATACATAAATATTGAGTCTAAATTCGATACGGTTAAAGCTCAATTTAGTTACTTCCCAAAGGATAATATACTGTTTTTTCTCGATTTTGTATAATGAGTTCTGATTTAATGGAAATTGATGCAACTGGTGACGATACCACCATAATCAAATATGCTGAGGAAAACTCAATTGAATCCGTTATTGAAACATTAACAGAACTATCAAAGGCAACAACTACATTAGACTCTCGTCATGTCTGGAGGGCGTTAAAAGATTTGAGCTCTATTAGAAAAACGAATTTAAAACAGGACACACTTTCTGCATTGATCAATACCTTGTACCCTGATTCCTCATCGTTTAAAACCCCTCTATTAAAAGTGATTAACGATAATCACAAATCAAATGTCTCAAATGCTGAAGAAATTAGATCAGATTATCCAGCAGCATTTTATCAAATTAATAATAACGAAAGAACCATCGAAGTCGCCACTGAAATAAACAGTTTCATTCATCTTTTAGCACAATTATACCTTTTGGACAACAAGAAATTTGATGATCTTAATAATTTTAATAAAAAAATTATAATTCCAAAAATTTTAGCATTCTATAATCAACGTTCATTAGATTTAATAAATGCTAAACTCTGGTTTTATGTAGTTATTTGTGATGAAGCTATGGGTAATAAAGCAAATGTTTCAATTCGTTCTGAAATGATCAAATTTTTGAAAACTGCATCATTAAAACATGATAATGAAACAAGAGCAATGTTAATTAACTTAATTTTAAGAAATTTCTTGGCAGACGGTGAAGTTGACTCAGCATCTGATTTTGTTTCAAAAGTTGATTTCCCAACCACTCGTGTTTCAAGTCCATTAGAAGCTCGTTACTACTTTTATTTATCCAAAATTAATGCTATTCAATTAAATTACTCGACGGCAAATGAATATATCATCGCTGCAATTAGAAAAGCTCCACATAACTCAAATAGTTTAGGTTTCTTACAACAAGCCAATAAATTACATTGTGTCATTCAATTATTAATGGGTGATATACCTGAACTATCATTCTTCCATCAAAAGGGTATGCAAAATACTCTATATCCATATTATCATTTAACAAATACTGTTAAATTAGGTGATTTGAAAAAATTTACTTCAATAATAACAAAATTCAAACAACAATTAATTAACGATGGTAATTATCAATTATGTGTGAGACTAAGATCTAATGTTATTAAGACAGGTATTAGAATTATTTCATTAACTTATAAAAATATTTCATTAAAGGATATATGTTTGAAATTACGTCTTGATTCTGAACAAGCCGTTGAATATATGGTCTCTAGATCGATTAGGGATGGTGTTATTGAAGCAAAGATAAATCATGAAAAGGGTTACATTGAGACTTCAGAATTATTAAATATTTATGATACAAAAGATCCACAAGTAGTTTTTGATGAAAGAATCAAATTTGTTAATCAATTAAATGACGAATCTGTTATGGCAATGAGATATCCAGAAGATAAAAAGACAAATACCAGTAAAAATTCAAAATCACAATTAGATGATGCCTCAAATAGTGATTTTTTGGATGACCTTTCTGATTTCTCAGATTTAGATGATCTAGGATTTTTGTAAAATTAAATAAATAAAGAAAAATAGAGTACATAAATATGATGAGAAAACCAAAAGTAAAATAATAAATAAAATTTTAAGTTTATTCCTATATAATGTAATTATATAATGCCTTAGTAAAAATGTATGATTCTCTTTTCATTTGTCTTCCTCTCCTTCGATCTCATTAGTAACAACTCGTTCAATCTCTACACTTGTAGCGACGAAGGAATCAGATTCTAGAATATCATCCTCGTTAATAAATCTAGATCTTGATTTGTAGATTTCTTCTTTTTCCTCTCTTAATGAATTATAGACAACAAAATTTATCCAGACTTCACAAAAAGAATAAATAAATACGGAGTTGTTATGAAGGTAGAAATTTGTTCTCCATAAATAAGAGGCAGTAGTTATAATGAAATATGCTAGTAATCTAGTTGGAACAATAGAATAAAAATACATTTTGTTATCTTCCAATAAAGGAATCAAATCAAATAGTGCCATTAACCCAAATAAAATCCCAAATAAACCCAACTGTCCACTATACTGAGACATAGTTAGTTGTGGTAAGTTCATAGCTTGAGTCAACACTAAAAAATATGAATTTTCTAGAATGGAATTAACATTTTTGAAACAGAAAAATGATATTGTGGAAAGAAATGCTATTCTAAAGAATAGCACATTGACACTGGATAATAAGCCCATTTTCTCTTTTCTTTACTGTCAAAATTAGTATACTTTTAACTATGTATAGTCTTAATTGAACCATTTTATTTTATTGTTAACTTTTCACGCGTTTTGGTAAAATACGGTTATTTTGCCACCACTTTTAAGCCCTATTGATAATATATCAGGGTTTAGAACATTTTTCTGCAAAGTCAATCTTATCAGAATAAAACATAAAAAATATTTTTGAAATTGTCAGTCTTATATACTATTTACATCCTTATTTGATTTATCTTGTTTCCCGAGTCTTTCAGTAATCTGTGAATTTCATTTAGATCTTTAATAACATACATCTCATCATTTTGAAACCTAGTGGCCGGTAGAGTACTAATTTTTTGAACATAATCTTGAAGACATAGTATTTCAAAATTTTCCTGGAATTCTGAATTCGTTTCACTGTCGTCACTATCTTCTCGAATTAGTAAAAAATTCCAGTCATCGGGGCTATTTATTTTCCTTTTTTTCCTTCTTATATTGCCATTATTACTATTTCTTGTCCTTTTTTTATTGAGATCTTGAAAATGCAATACAAATGCAAATGAACAAACTGTCTTACATTGTGTACAATAAATTTCATCCTCGTCATGACTGACATTTTTCTTGAGATCATGAATTGAAATTGGATGAAGCTTTAATAAAAACTCAATTTCATCCATTAATTTTGTCTCCTTATTATAAAAGTTTAATAATTGTGAATAACAAAATCTTACCATGGATTCATCTGTTTCATCATTTTTCAAATATTTTTTCAAAATTGTAATTAATAAATTAAACATATCAAAGACGCATTGCTTACCAGAAATTTTATACTCTTCAATAGCTTTTAAACCAAAGGGTAACCAAAAATTTGTTGTGAAATTAACGGCTTCATTTAAATTATAACCAGTATTAAAACCAGCATGATAACATTTTGGGAAAGTTATTATATATTCATTTGGATGTTGAATTGCCTTATAACAGGTGACCTGTTGGGGTAATTCATAAGGTGAAACCAAACTTACTAATTGATGCATTAAATCCGGTTGTCTATTGAACAAATCAGGGGTTAAATTGAAAAGATAGTTTTGAAAGGGCTCACAACTTGATTCTGGTATACTATACCAAATTTTTGGCGAACCTTCATGTTGATAATTGGCACTTAAAGTATATTGATCTTCCATATGCCAACAAAAAGTTGAAAATTTTGTACCTATGTAGATCCAAGGTATAGTCATACCAGATATTGAATTATTAAAATATGGTAATAAAGAACCTTTTGTATTTGGTAAATTAATTAAATTCATCGAATGATTATTTTTTGGGAATGCAGTAATTTGTTCTGGTTCTGTGTTATGAATATCAGCACCATATTTAACAATTTTATTTAAATTAATGCTATTAACGTAGTTCCAAAATTGTGTTTCTAATTCTTTTATGGATTGATTTGATTCCAGATCATTTTGGTTTTGAAACGCAGATAATGTATATTCGTTCGAATCCATTTTAAAACCGTAATAACCATTACCAATGATACAATTTTTACAAATCCATACCGTATTGCTAGTATCATTAAGTGGTTGTATACAATTTTTATGAAAAAACTTATTGCATGATTGGCATGTAATTAAAGAATCAGTTGTGTTTGAACTGTTGCAAATCAAACAAACTGGGTCGTCGTCATCGTCAGAATCTGAGTCAGAATCATCCTCCTCAAGTAATGATCTGGGATAATTATCTGAATAAAGAGAAATTCCACCACTTTTAATTAAAAATTGATAATAATTTTTCAGAAATTTGTTAAATAAAAATTTCAATGACGCTACAGATTGATTTGGGAAAAATTTCAGTAGGGATTTCCATAATAACGGATCAGAATCAATAATTTTCAAACTAGGAAATGTGAAACTTTCATGTGACCTGAGTAGAAAAGGGATATCTTTATTATAGAATTTAATTATTTGAATGTACAGATCGTACGGATAAAATATTGTACTTTTGTTATCATTGAGAATGATATAAGGAAATTGAAATTGAGGTATTGAAGGGTTAAAATTTTTGTTAAAGTTATTCAGTTGTTTAATGAAAAGTAATCTTGATCTATTAATAAGATTTAGCTGAGATAAATTTTGTAATCTAACATTAAATTTAAAATTTTTTTTATCTAAAGAAATATTTGTTTTAAATGAATCTGGTGGTATTAATTTGAGCATACCATATTTAGTACCCAGCCTTTGAATTTTCGGTTCAGATAAATAGGTAACTGGATCAGCAAACTCGATATCATTTGGTTTTAAAGTAGGTATTTCAAGCATATTTGATTGGTTTTACTGAAGCACATATTAGATAAATAAATTGAAATGGTTTAAATTTGTTCTCTTTAATTTTCAATGTCAGATGCGATGAGGGTTTCTTTTTTAAGGGAAGAAAGTCCGTGCGTTTTAGATACAGTATTTTTTTATTGCCTGATCGAAGAAAGATACAATATACGATACTGAGATAGTTTTTGTGCCTTGTTGTCCTTATAAAAGTGGTTATGATATGTTAGATGATACATCAATTAAGTTAAGAATATATAAAATACTATAAACTCTAACTTTTATCTTGCATATTATAATGAACTAAGAACAGAGAACGGAGAATTAAGGACTATGAAATAGTCTATTAAATTGCAAACCATTAACACAAACGAAACCCTCAACTGTTACACCAAATTTTTCCAAGTAAACAAGATGATAGCACCTCATTCGAAATGATCAGTGCAAGGCAGGCAAAGAAGGAACTAAAAAATCACAACAACCAAATTCTTTTACTTTGGATAACGGAGGCAGACAAACCAATCTCAAAACGTAAATCCAATAAAATTGTCGAAGAATACTCTGACGTTATTGTAGATGAAATACCTTCATCAACAGATTTACAACCAACGTCAACACCTACAATTAACCATTATATTGAACTGAAAGACGGGTCACCTTGTCCGCTACGGACCAGGTTGAATTGGACAAACAACTAGAAGATTTAGTAAGGGTACGTAAGGTGTTCCCATCTGACTCACCATTTGCTGCACCAATATTATTTGTTCAGAAAAAGGATGGGTCAAAAC